>CABFVZ010001225.1:0-59265 GCA_902151445.1 Timema monikensis
CCGCCTTGACAAGTGAGAGGGGGGTGCACTGCCCCCCCACCCCCTCGCTACTGCAAGGGGAAAGGACGAGACCCTGCAATTTCCTTCTATTAGGACGATACCCCCCTCCTCCCCTTATCAGAACCAAGGCCCTTTTCTACTTTTCTTGGCGATCACCTTGTTTGCAAGAATCTTGGCCAAGACCGATCACCGGCGAAGTTGACCCGAAAAACCTAAACGAGTTCGGAAATAAGTTTTTTTTCCAATTTTTATAGCAAAATTGTTTTTAAACATTATTGGTTAAATAAATCCGTTTAGTTTGGTTTTCTACACTTAGGGTGGGGATATAGGAGACGAGAAAAAAGACCAGTGTATTTGCAGTTTTTATAGAAAAACTTTTTTGGCCAAAATAAATAAAATATTGCTTCAGCACAAACATAGAGTTTAGTTTTCTTCACATGGTGATATCAACAGTTGTTGAATATCTGTCATGAGCATAGTGGCATTAGATTTAAAAAAAACCTTTTTAAATGAAGATAAAAAGTCATTAAATTTCAGGACATTCTTGACAGATATTCAACAACTGTTGATATCAGCTTATGAAGACTATTAAAATCTATGTTTGTACTGAAACAATATTTGATTTATTTTGGCCCAAAAAATGTGGTGGCATAAAAACTGCAAAAACACTTAGGCCCTGCCATTTCTCGCGTTCTTTACATCCCCACTTTAATTGTATCAACAGTTCTTGACTATTTGTCATAATCATCCTGGAATTTGATAATTTTTTTCTCTTCAATTAAATTTTATGGTATCTATTCAAATACCACCATGCCCGTGATACATATTCATAAAACTTTTGAGATGACTAAGTATATAAAATAAAACTGAACACATCTACTATACATATAACCATTTCATTTATTTTGGCAGAAAAAAGAAGAGAAAATACTCGTTTAAACTCATGTTTCCTTCTAAAACACCTAAAATAACCTTTCAGCAGAGGTAAAAATGATATCAAATCGATATTCGAACAGCCCGCTTTATTTAAAGCACACAAAAGATAAGGAACTAGTTTCTAATAAGAGACCTCTGCAAAAACTGCATCGGAATTTGAACGAAAAACTAAAGCACCAGCAAACAACAAAAACTGCTAACATATATCAAACCAAAAGCGAGATTCTAGCTTATCCTTTTCGATTAAAAGGCAAAGGTTTCTTGAGCCATTGAGAGCCAGTACCACACTAACTATAAATAATGACACATCTTCCATCAAGGTATAAGTTGAGAATGTTTATGACTACTAAACACTGCGATACAGGGTATCAGGCTAACAGATACTTAAGAAGCTATTATATTGTCAGAGTTATATATTGAGTTTATGATCTAAAATTTTACCTTCCGAGTCATTAATTTTACAAACATGTTTTATACAAGTCAATATGCGCATGCGTGTATTAAAACATACCTTTTCCCATTAATCTTTGAAAAGGTCTTAACCAAGCGACACTTTTCGGTTAAATGCGTCTTTTGACACCGATAACTAAAACTTAAGTGTCTAACGGATACGCTTCCATTCGCCCCGAATAGGTCTGAATCAAGTGGTGGACCTTTACGTCCATGGCCATCTGGTCTATTAAGAACCTCAGATCTTACACCTCGTGAACATTAGTCTATAAGGTTTTAATTAGTCTGTAAGGGATACGATGAACTGGCCAAGTGGTTAAAAACTGCAGGTATGACCCCAAAAAATAGGTGCGTCTTAGTTTAAAGATATAATTCAATTATAGCTAAAGATTTTTTTGTTTTAGTGGATGCCCCCATAAAAAGGGAAAGGCTGTATCATATTAATTCAACACTATATCAACCCTAGAGCTCCACTATATGAGGATAGAAAATACATCGGTTTCATGGCAAATGCACCCCTTTTCTAAAAAGAAACGTGCCAACAAATAAAAGGGGTTAAGGGGTGGAGGAAGAAGGGGGGGGGGCGTTTAAAGGCGCCCCTTGGCACTTTATTGAGGCTGCGAGATGGGAGGTGCCGGGCGTCAATAGGCGTCGCGTCATATTGCGCCTGCGCAATTCACAGCCAATATTTATTTTATTTTTTTTATTTGGCGGGGCGGAAGGTTAAATTATGCCGTTTTATTCATAGGAATATTGAAAGTATTGTGGGATCGATATGTTACGGAAATTTAGACTTTGGGAGACTCGTAAAATTGAATACCGGTGCAGATATCAAGGAGTGTGGGGAAAATATTTTAGAGAAACCTTTATTTCTTTTATATCTGATGCTCGTGTTTCGGTGACCCGCAGGTCAGGGGACACAGATTCTAGACCGGGCGGCGCTGACAAATATTTTTACGTATATTAAGGTTAGATTACACTATGTAGCAAAAAAAAAAAGTCTTAAAATAATGTTATCTTTAACTTGTTACATTTGAGTGTTGTATAATATAACATTGACAAAAAAACAGCTTGAAGCCAACTTAACAAATTTTAACATTGTTTTATCTAGTCTGTATCATGGATGGCGTCTGATGTGGCTGTTCTATTTGCAGCCAAGGTTGGTGTAGAGTTGTGTAAGAAAGGGTCAAAAGACTGTTTTTGGTTCGACCATCTTCACCAGCGATAGCTAATACTGTGCGAGTAACCTTTTTGGACTGATCTTCAACGTGATAACTATGACCTGTTGGGGAACTAAGAACTGAAGGCAGTTTTAGAAACTTTGTTCGGATGGCAAGCCAGGACTGTGAGTACCTAAAAATTGTTCAAACAATTTTTGTATCTCCTTCTCTGGAAAAATGAAAAGTTAGCCCCAGCTACGGAGGGGGGAGGGGGGGCAGGAACAGTTTAGCCAACTTGTTACATAATGTAAACACATTTAATTACCTACCAAACGAATTGTCCAATTAAAATGTACTATCTTTGATGCATCAATATTATACAGCAGATGTAGGGAAGAAATAACACATATGAATATCAAAAGTAACAAGACAAAACTTTCCGTTTCTTGGCTAAAAACATCAATTTTACTTCAATGACTACTTAAAAAAACTTCTTGGGCTGTAAAAAGCTTCGCCAGTTGAAAGAAAATTCTTGGTCTAAGACGTCACTTTCGCAATAGACTGAACCGCTGATGACGGGGAGATCAGGGATTCACATCCTGGTCAGGTGTATTGAGGGTGGTTTTTCCTGAATATTTTTTACACTCTCCCCTCACACATATTCAACTTTCCCTAACACACTAGCGTAATTAGTACATAACCCGCTTCAGTGGCCGAATGCTATAAGGCAGCAGTTCCCAAACTGGGTTCGCGAAATCTTCCAAGGGGTTCGCCAAAATATTTCTGGAATGGCGGATTTTTGCAGCACTTTGTGAGGAAATAGTAAGCATTTACAACTGTTTATCGTTTCACACTGAAGTCAGGTGGTTGGTTAGTATTGTTTGAACTTAAACACTAAGTTTTCGTTTGTCTTAACAACCATCCCTTTCACAAAGCAAAGTTTATGTAAGATCAAATGTGACTCAAGACTTTGGCCTATTTGGAAGATATTTTCTCAAAAATGAACAGTTTAAACTTCTCTCTTCAGGGGTCAAATATTAACGTTTTTACTGTGCAAGACCATATCGATTCGTTCATTAAAAACAGAAGTTTTGAGAAACGTGTTTAATTAGCAATCAAACTGAGTGCTTTGATATCCTTCACAACTTCATGGTAGAAAATCAGCTTTCTTTGGAAGAAAATGTAAAGAACGTGGTTATAGAACACTTGAAGGGACTTGGAAAAAAACCTTCACAATTGAATTCGCAATACCCTAGAAGAGACAAAAGTTTTTAAATCCTCCACATTAAGCGTGCGTGAGTGAAAAAGAGCAGTTCCTTAAAATTTCCACTGATTTTGAATTAAAGAATCTATAAATCTTTGTCATTGATTGGTTTTGGTTAAGTTTAAAGGAGGAGCTCCCATTGTTAGTGAATAAAGCTATTACAGCTTTGTCACAATTTTTTTTCTAAGTATTTGAGCGAGAAACGTTTTCTTCGTAGGTATAAGTTATTTAAAAAAAGAAATACAGAAACATGCTCAGTGCTGAAAATGTCTTAAGATTTTATTTATCATCTCTGGTTCCTGATTTTAAAGCTCTGTCATCCAAAGCAAGCTCATCCTTCTCACTAAGTCACGTGAAGAGGCGAGTTGTTGTTAAAAACTTTTAAACAATTTTGAAACTTAAATTGGCATGGAATTTTGTGATTAAAGGAGAGTATTTCAGTTATGTCAAAGCAGCAATTTCCTGTACCACTTTAAAAACATGTGAAATGTGATAATAGTGTCAGTAAAGATAAGATGTTACTACAATATTGTGCTTATTTAATTTCAGTTTTAATTTTTAAATCAAATCTATAATTATTTGATCTTCTACTTAAGTAGTTTCAATATTATTTTATTTTATTTGGTAGGGTATTCCAAAGTAACTACCGAGTTATAGTAGACTAATTTAAAGGTATTAAACATTATGATTACAATTAATAACTAAATTTAATAGAAAATAAGTATAATTTAAGTGAGTAGCTATGGATATTTCGTGCAACTCAGATGTTTGTGAAAGGGGTTCGAGAGTCGAGAAAGTTTGGGAACCGCCGGTCTAAAGCAAGGATGGTAAATCTGCGGCACGCAAGCAAACAGGGTTTAGGTTACACACTGACATGAACAAAAATCACAAAATAAAACTTTTCCCAACGTGGTAAAACAATTATTTCGACAGCCATGCCATGTCACAATGAAATTAGTGAAGTCAACGATTATAAATCGTCTTGGAGCTTGTGTGTTGTTGAAAGCAAGCTATGAACCGAACATCAATGTCTTGGATAGAAAAATACAGCATATTTCATTCTAATATGGAAATGATTATGTAATTTTTAAACTTTTAAAACGCACACACACGCACACACGCACACACACACACACACACACACATATATATATATAAAAAATAAATATATCAATTTCTTTCACCAACGACGGCGTAATTTTAAATGTTTGTTATTGAAATTAATAATGTCTAAAACACTCGCTTTGACAATTTAATAAAGTTTCCTTCTTTAAAATCTACGCATTATTAAAATATTTACAATTTGAAATTATCTATTTATAATAGTCAACAAGTTTATATTTTTAAATACGCATTAAAAACGTAAATAAGAGGTACTAGACTAGTTCAAAATCCAGTTATTCCTCAAGTGGCACACTGGTCGGAAAAGTTTTTGCCATCCCTGGTCTAATGCGTTACTCTCGTATTAGAACTGGCCTGCTGAAGACGGGGAGATCGGGGTTAGAATCCCGGTAGGGTGCTACCGAGTTATTATTCCTAAATTGTTCCCCACTATCCTTCCACGAAAATGCGGGTAGGTTACTTATAAAATGCTTCCTTCCCCATTAGAGTAATTATCATATTGCGTGTAACCCAAACAGGTAGTAAGACGCGGCGCTAAAAAAAAAAAGTAATTCTCATCTTAACTTAAACATCATGTCCTGTCAAACTTCCGGATCCGGCCGGAACGCGTTGTACCAAGCTCATAGTAACAATGAAAGTTAATATCCGTGTGTCGTCGCATCCTCCGTGTTGACATGTGAGTAGGAAAAAGTAGAGGGGGACATGGGTGGTATTAATAAGGAAGTGCGCCCTAAGTGCCCCAGTAAAGTAGCATAAAGACTTGGAGAGTTGGTTAGGACAGGGTTGGATGAGGGAAGAGACCAGCCACCAGCCCTTGGTTCCTCTACTGAAGCTTGTTGGTTGCTAGGTGATGCCCGTCCGACTTGAAGCTGAACTACTCACGCGAGCTAGAGCTATTAACGACGTCGACTTTAAAGAGGAACTGTTAAAACTACGACGCGTCTTGCTCGGCCCCATAACCACTGTGACGGCGTCAGGTGACATCTTCACGACTCTCACGCCCTCTTTCGAGTCAAGGCAGTGTGGTATACTCATGGATTTGTTTTTAACTACGTCGCCAACTTGGTGATTTCGAAGCTATTTTTGCTAAGTGGCTTGCATCATAACTGAAGCACCTAACCACTGTAAACACAATAATATTTAGTCACCCATGTACGAAATTGAAAGAGCGGGAAGAAAAAGATTAGTTCATTCCACAAAGCTTCTTGTTCATCTGTTGACACTTTACCCCTTACGCTGACAAGTATAAACTCACTCTAATTACGCCTGGACCTTATTGACTTGAATTTTTTTTAAAAATGTTGGTTTCCTATTATAGATACACACATGCTTTCACGGACTTTTTTAATCAATATCCTAGCAAGAGGATTCCTACTGACCATTTTCGTGAACAAACCAAATAACCTAAGTTTTAGACAACTAAACAATCTTGTACGAAATAAATAAAACACGGCTTGGGTAGCAACATTTAGTTTGAATTTCTACACATGGTAATCTCAAATAGTATATGAATATTTGTCATGGACATCGCGGGACTTTAGGATAATGTTTCATCTTTTTTTTTAAAGTTTGTCATCAAATTCCACTTCGCCCATGACAGATATCCAACAACTTTTGGTATCATTATTCGTAGAAAATTAAAATAAACATATCTATAATCCGTTCTCCATAGGAATGGTGGTAAATGACAGCTAGCTTAAAAGTTACCAGATCTGCTGTGAAGGGCTTAAAGTCTTTAACCCTTTATAATAAAGAATTATACATTTATTCACTGTTCCTAAATATCTTCCCTAAAAATCCACTAATGACCATATGTTTATACTTGCTATTATATCAGCTTATGTGAACTACATGTTGGTTACAGTTTTTTGCATCCATTACAGTTTCCAGCCTGTGGCCTGGGTCAATTTTTTATTCCCGCCATATATTTTCCACTACCAGCCTGCTAGGTTTGTCAGAGCTTCATATGCCTTATAATCTAACTTAAGACTAGGACAAACACAACATCCAGTCCCCGGCCGTTAATTCATCAATGTGAAAGGGTAAACTCACAATTTACAAATGATAGTTTTTTCAGCCATATCTGGAATCGAACCCGGGATCCTTAGCTCAGTAGACAGACAAGCTACCGAATGAGCTAAGGTATCGGATTGGTTGTAAACTAATATTGTCTATTTAACCTTTATTTTAAATAAAATAATTTAAATCGACTCACTATTTGTATTTCCCCGTTTCCTTACCAAATTTAAGTGTTCCTTCACTAGGCCAGGGAACACATACCACTGTTAGCCTTGATCAATTTTTGGACTATGGGTGATCGTCGTATCTACTGCGACGTTCATGGCTAGTGTCAACGGCGTCATTTAGTGAGCTTACGGTGCATCCATTTGCCAGACAAATTATCTAAAAAACCACATGACGTGGAGTTGTTATCACTTTTAGTAGCCAAAACTTTCACTTGAGTTAAATATTGACCAAACCTTAAGAAGTAGGCCTATACGAGTTCTGAATGTGGGGAGTGCCAGGCCTCCACCGTGGTTCGGATTCCACGTTAAACTGTAGGTCCTCCATTTTATCTCACAATCACCCTACCATTACACATTAGCGTAAGTGCGTATAACCCGAATGGGTAGTAAGACGCGGTGCTAATAATAATAATAATAATAATAATAATAATAATAATAATAATAATATACGAGTTCGGAAATATTTTCTATGAATTTAAACATTATACTTGTAAACATAATTTAAAAGCTGATATTTCCCAATGTGAAGTTCTAAAAATATCCACATATTTATGTGGATCATTAAGACCTAAATGCAGGGTAAACGAAAGGCTACTGATATAGGAGGGCACAACAGATCTTTGTGAATAGAATGATTTAATATAATAATAGTTACAACACAAATTGTATTGGCATGTGCATTTTCCTCCTCCCCTGTGTGTTCTCCTACTGCTAGGTAGCGTCACCCTGTAACTTTATAAGCCCACTTGGTTTCTGACGTTTATTTATGAATTTCTGTTCGACTATTTTAGCGCCTTAAACACTATTTAATTTATTTTATAGCTAAAAAAAGTTTCTAAAAAAATTGCAAGTCTTTTATTCGCGATTTCTTCTGTCCCACCTTTAGATTTACATGCGTTTTTTTTTTTTCACACGCACAAAATTTCTTTTTCTCACGCTTGTAGCACTCATCAAGGCAGACATCACAATGACGTACTACAACTCCAGTTTAAAAAAAAATGATATGGTTCTTTCACTGAGCATATGTTTTAATACAAACAATAGTGTAGGCCAAGGGGTGAGAGGGGAGAATATATAATTAGTACGTAGTAACGTTTCTTATAGGGCTATAAGAAATAAACAACTCTTCAATATTTATAAACGAACGCAACCGTAGAAAACCGTCAACCTGAATGGGATTAAAATAATACAATACAATATTTAAATATAATATAATATTTGCATTTGCTGGTTATTTTTCTTCCTGCTTCCTAAGCGTATCCGAAAAAAAATTAACAGCTTAAAAAAACTTGAAGCAAACAAGGTCTAGTCTTGTTTTACAGAGTTTCCACTACAGCGTATAATTTTAAAAATATCTAAAAAAAGTGTTAAAATAATAAAAAAAAACACTGTTTTGAAGATCCTTTTGAAAAATAATAACAAACTCGTCAGTCTAATAAAGGCGATTTATTTTAGGAAGAAAAAGAAAATTCAAATAAAAGAGAAGCATTTTTTGGGTAGAAAAATCACACAAGAAAGATTTAAAAAAAAGCAATGGTATTGTTTCGCAAACAGATAGTTTGGGGTAAAATCTAGAAAAAATAACCTACTTATACTCAAAGCACTTTTTTTTTGTAAGGCGTGTATTAGTGGCGTGTGGTCAACTCTGAACAAAGAGAAACAATGAGGCTACAATAAAGGTGGTCTGATGTACCCTAGTTTGATTGGAAGCTCACACTGGTCTGTTTTTTTTAAATTGTTAAAAGAATAATAGGACAGAAAGGACACAGACACAGATTATGCATGGCATAAAACTAAATAATTGGTGATCTTAGAAATATAACTCAATCATTAAATTATATATAAATTTAAACAATAATTGTAATTCTAACTCAAATAAAAAGAATAATAATAATGGTAAATTTACGATTACCCAAGTTTTATCTTGGGTTGTGGCCTGCAAATGAGTATGACCTTTGGCCTGCCTTATAATAGCTTTGATTCTGAATTTATTCTACACGCCATTATCGTTAGTAAATAGTTAGGTCAACAATATAATTTTCCGCCAACCCAACACACCAATAATCACCATAAGCTTTCATAAAATTGAGTCTTGAAACGTCGCAGTTTTTTTTATATACGTTGCCTGAAGATGGAGTGGGTCCACTTGATTTAATTATTTTCTTTTTCTCATCAAAAGACCAGTACGAAAAAACTATGCTTCAAAATATTGCTTATGAATTTTGACACAGAAGCTCTCCTCTTACACTGTGTAACTTGTTGACGCACTTGTCATTCTACTACAGTACGCAAAGAAACAAACCGCTTCCCTTGGAGGATCAAACAAGCGTCAATATTTTGTAAATTGATGATAAATATATTTTTTGTAATGTGGTGACCATAATTAAATCTAGAAATAATAAATATTGCTAAAACAACCTAAAAATAAGATTTTAACAGTATATTAGGTGCGATTATACATCAATCACGAAAGTAAACTGCACTAATAATACTTGCCTAAGGAAACGCTGCTTCCCTTTCCCCGATGAGGGCCGGACAGACCCGGAAACAAACGATGACAGAGTAAAGAGCGAGTGAGACTAGCTGGCTGGTCAGTCTGAGAAAGAACTGCTTGCTCTAAGAAAGAAAAAAGAGCTTCCATCTCAATTCAGTATATATACTTGCTGGAGAGGTTTCTAATTTTAATAATTCTTCTTCACTTCATTTATATCTTATTTTCTGTATTCCCTTTTTAATTTTAGGAAAGCGTTGATTCCTTTGCTTCCAATGAATAAACGCCACCGACGTGTACGAAACTTAAGTTTTTGCCTAGTTTGTGGATAACAGATTGTCTTAAAAAAAATGCTCTTATATAAATATTTATACCTGGTATACATACATTTAAACAAATTTGTGAATCCTTTTAAGTTCTCGATTTCAACGTTTTTTGGTCACATTCCTAATAATTTCAGTTTTCGGTTCCAAATTATATTTGATCATACAAACTAGTCTAAAAGTCAAGTCATCTTCATCATTATGTCTTTCTTCGCAATCTGGCGGCCCAGTAAACAGAAACTTTGCAAATAATTTGTGTAGTGAAAATCAGAAACTGTTTTATGTCATCTTTATTGATTGTAAATAAGTATTTGATTCATACTTATATAACTAAAAGCCGAGGAGCTGTGAACGGAGTTTTTAGGAGCCAAAACAGGTTCTTAAGGGCGTCTATATGAAGGGAAATTTATTCACACTATTGTATTTATGGTAATGAAAGTCCTGAAGCCCCAAAACCACTCAACCAATTTCCAATAGTTGTGTTGTGACCCTGTTAAAAGCTGACTTTATATTTTGTTTGAGAAAAGTTAGAACTATGTTTCTAACTATTCGCTTTGATCAAAGCACTGCAACATTTCGCGTGTGACGTTGTTGAAAGTGGGCTAGTTACACCTTTACATGATCTTTTAAATTACAAAACTTAATATGCAAGATTGTTTTGATCCTATAGGGACATGTTGATACATGGCACTAACCAGGAGCAGATACACCTGGCTAAGAGTCTTGGAGCCCCGGGTTCGATTCCCAGCTAGCAATTTGGGTATTTTTCCGGAAAGGGAAATTAACCAAAAGGTCACCAGGGTTTGGGTTAGTTGGGATTAAGTTAGGTTTAAGAGTTTCCCCTGGTTCCAGACCCTCATATTCATTATCACCATAATCTCATCTTGACATGGAAAGAGCCTTCACGGAAAGGACATAGGATTAGTACATTCGGGCATCCTCTGGGCAACGATACATTAGTACTGGCTAGTCTTTCCACAAACTGGGCTACGAAGGATGTAGCCCAGACGCGTGCTATATAAAATAATGTTAAGGGTAACTGGGGGTGTCAATGTTGCATCTAATCAAGACATGACTGAGGACAACTATTGTGGAAAGCAGACTTGTTGGTTTGGCTCTAATCAAGACATGACTGAGGACAACTATTGTGGAAAGCAGACTTGTTGGCTTGGCTCTAATCAAGACATGACTGAAGACAACTATTGTGGAAAGCAGACTTGTTGGTTTGGCTCTAATCAAGACATGACTGAAGACAACTATAGTGGGAAGCAGACTTGTTGGCTTGGCTCGGCGCGGCTCTTCTGTATGCCCAAATTGATATCCTCTCACACCCACAACAAGTAATTGAGCGGTTTACAGAATGCTCATGTAAATAACAACTTGTAGCCTAAAATTATAAAGTATCATAAAAATATTATTATAAATAATAAGTTTTATTTAAATTTCTATTAAACAATAATAATAATTATTATTTCTAGGAGTCCAATGTGACATTAAAACGATACTTTACAATAACTCCCCAGGCTTTTCGGTAAGAGCCCCCCCACATCCCCTAAAAAAATTCTCCCTGGACCCACCGCTGACGTGAACCATATTTTGAAATATAAAATCAATTTTTAAATAATGATGGATTTCTAGAAGTCCACAACTAGTCTCGATATCGCAGTAGGCGAATTCCTTAAAATAATTGGTGTAACCAACGTATTTAAGTATATGAAACTACAGTATTTTTCATAGGAGGGGCTTTTTAGTAAATACAAACTTTTTTGTGGTCAAATTTGACATTTTACTACTTTACAGGTGTTATAATTAGATAATCAGAAAATGATATTGGTTAATGAACGCAGCAAAAAGAGAAAAATCTAAATACGATTTTTTTTTCCAAGCAAAGGTTAATTTTTATTATTCAATGCTATAGTTTTTGTTGATGTTTTTTTAGTAGATATAAAAGATTATTTTTTATCATTCAATGCTATATTTTTGTTGTTTTTTAGTATATATAAAAGGTTATTTATTACTACTCAATGCTATATTTTTTAAGTTTTTTTAGTAAATATAAAAGGTTATTTCTTATAATTCAATGCTATATTTTTGTTGTTGTTTTTTAGTAAATATAAAATGTTATTTTTTATTATTCAATGCTTGTTTTAGCAATTATAAAGGTTTAAGATTTATATCGCGGTAAAAAAAAAATCAGATTTCAAACCTTTTTTTACAACTAAACGTTTTCTTTTCTTTTGCTCACCAAGGAAAGAAGGTCGAGAATCCCCATGGCCAAGAAACCCTTCAACACGAAGAAGTTATTGCTGACCAGCAAGTTGACTCTGGAACTGAGGAAGAAACTCATGAAATGCTACATTTGGAGCATACATAAACTTGGACCCTTAGGAAGATGGAAAAGAAATACTTAGCGAGCTTTGAAATGTGATGCGGAAGAAGACTTGAGAAGATCAGGTAGACGTACAGGATGACAAATGAAGGAGTCCTAAGAAGAGTGGATGAGAAGAACCATTTTAGATGTGATTATTCAATACAAAGTCGACTGGATCGGACACATCTTTAGGAGAAACTGTCTTCTGCACGACATCATAGAAGGAAAGGGTGAGAGAAAAAGGAGCTTAGGAAGAAGGAGGATTAAAATATTGCAAAGCTTTAAAGAAAGAAGAAAATTCTGGGAGATGAAGGAGGAGTCAGAGGACAGGGTGCATTGGAGGTCTAAGTTATCTGGCAAAAGGAATGGACCTGTCGTAAGACATAACACATAATAGTAATAATAACGCATGAAATGTATCGGAAAATAAAACCTGTACCAATTTTTATAATAGGCCTATAAAGCTTACATTTTCAGCTCAGAATATCGAGTGAACCTACTTTTTACTCACTTGGAATTAAATGGGGGAAAAAAATCGCATCCTTGCGACGAGTCGAGAATCGTGCGCAGGCAATAGTTAGAAAGTGTGTAAAAAAAAAAGTTAGGGACACAGATGGCTAACTATAAGAGCTCCTAAAGAAACAAAGAATTTGTCAGGCCCAACGCAAAAACCAAGTAACTCCCTCGAGTAATACTTGTTAACCTCTTTCTTTGTAGGACACAAACTGCGCAAAATGTATTGCACAAATTATATCATAGTAATTATGTTTTTTAGTATTGTGATTTAGGTAAGGCGTCCCCAGTTTTTGTAATGTATTAGTCCAAATGGATGAGTTAGCTTTCTGTGATATAGACGTTAAAAAATATTAATGCAATTTTCCACACCACTTAAGACTAACACAATAATTAATAACAGTTAAATTAATTTATTGATCAATAAACAAATGGACGCCAATTTATCTTTTGGTTTGTTTGAATTGTGTTTATGGTTTTTAGCACCGCGTCTTATTACCCGTTCGGATTATACTCTTATGTACTAATTACGTTGAGTAGTTAGAGGAGAGGAAGGTTGGGTGGGAAACCATTGAGGAAAAAACCACCCTCAGTACACCACAATCTCCCGGTCATCGGCAGTCCAGTCTATTGCGAGAGTGATGTCTTACACCATGCAGCCACCAAAGCGGGTGCTATCATTTATGATAATAGTACGTGGATAAAATAAAATAAAAATTGTAAAAGTCCTTTAAAAATTCATTTTAAACTTGTTACATTAGGTTAAGTAACTTTAATTTTACTATATGTATATGAGTTTAAAGTAAATAAGTACAGAAATATGAAAGCATTCTTTTGAAATATAACGAATCGAAAATATCAGCCAAATTATTTCTAAGGTTTTACAGAAGTGGTCAGACATACGCAGTAAACCAAAAACAGCTTTTAATTAAATAAGGTGGACACTAAAGTAGAGTTTATTCAAAATGTTAAAGATTTAAAAAAAATTCAAAATCACATCTCCTCCCATACCCACCCTCTTGCATTCACCGCTTCTTACCAGCCATCCAAGCTGTCCAAATATTTACACTAATGGGATAGGGATAAAACAAGGTTGAATTTAGAGGACGTGTATCCACATTTGCGTAGAGAGAGAGAATAGGGACACAATTTAAGAAAAAAAAATTCTAATACATCCTGCCACCATTCAAACCCTGGTCTCTCCGTAACTAACAAAAAGGACCTGACGAGATTGACACATTTGTCAGTGTACCAATTTGATTCAAATTATTAAATTAATAAATATCTAAATGCTAAACTCTGGTGTGTAGTAAAATATCTTAAATAATAGTGAGTTTATAAGGCGTGTTCTGATACCACCTGTACCTTTAGAAAGTGCGCATTAGATACTACAATGAAATAATAAAAAACTAGGATGAATTCAGTAAAAATAACCTTCCCAAACGAAACGTGATTTAGCCAAAGCATGAGATGGGTGGTTTTTATACCCAGACTTGCCATTTGTTTTGCCGCGTTATTACCGAGTGCAACCACTGTTTACGCTGAAGTTACAAAGCGAGTACTCATGACAACACGAACATTCAAGGTAGTAGGAAAGTGAAGGGATTCTCGGGGTTGTGTTTCAAGCTACATCCAAAACAATACACTGTCTGATGCGCACTAGTTTTGTTGCCCGGGCGGATCCAGGATTTTCGTGAAATGGAGGTGAAAGGGTGGGGGGGGGTGCGGATACTCTCATGGGACCGAGCTTGGGGGGGAGTTTTCCCTCGGGAAATTCTCACAGAAAATACCTTCAAAATTTGAGAGTAATTTTTTCAGTGTATTTGTTTATTAAGCGTATGGCAACATACAGCAAAAAACATAAAATAATACAGAAAACATTAAAAATATTGAAACATTTGTCAATAGTGTCCAAAAAATCCATAAATGTTCATAATTTATTTATGTTTTTTGTTAATGTTTGTAAGTTAAATTATGTGTTAGGAATGTAAACTAATTATTGACACGCTCAGCAACTGGCAAGTTCCCTAATACCAGCCCTCCCCTCCCTCTGGATCCACCCCTGTTTGTTGACTGGATAAATAATTCCGTTGTGGAATGAGGCGAGATTTTTAAATCATAAGTGTCGAAATAATTATTGAGCCTAACTCAAATCTGTGGAGCGTATGCCTGATAATCTGAGGCAGGCACATCAATAAACTTTTTTTTTAAATTTGTTTAAGGTATTTATTGTGCACTTTCTGAACTTACTGATTATATCAGTAAACGAGAATATCTATGAGCAAGAGCGAAAGGGCCTACCAATTTTGCCGATAATGGTATTTTCACATACCTTCCAAGGTTCTTTCACACGCCACAATTGACTTGGGACCAACGGCTTTACTTCTCCTTTGAAGGAAGTTGTGCTGCGGATTTTTAACACTCAAGAAAAATCCATTGAGCCTGGTTGGGTTTGAACCCGAGAACAACGAGTCCTGGGGCAAGTACTTTACCCTAAGACCACCGAGGCCAACAACAACAAACATTGTTAAAATTATTAATTAAAATCCTTATTATTTAAAATGACTAAATTTGTACTTGGAGGATCCTTATAAAAACCAATCCTACATGTCAACAGCCCCTGGATCTACCATTGATTGGCGAAACCCCAATTTAGTCCTTAGTCCCCTTTCACTGATGTGCGTCAGTAAAATGAGTTAATCGCGGAGATTTTTGTTGAAACCCACAGTATATTTTATTTTCCAAAAGAGAAAACGTTTGTCTACATTTATTAATACATTTGACATCGAATGAACTTAATCTCTTATTTTTTTAAAGTGAAAAAGCCTAAAACAAGTTTGATCTTTGTAAGTGTCCGTTGGTCCGTACGGTGTATGTATGTATGGAAACACTATAAAGGTCGCAAATTGAAATAAATGGAGATCAATATTTTTGTATTAGCTTCGTTTATTATCAGAATAGGACCCAAATAAAATTCAAACCACTTATATAGCCCGAAGTATAAACTTTCTTCGATAATGTAGCTGTACACAAAAAAAAAAGCAACAAAAGTAGTTTGCCCCTTTGGTTTTACAAAAATATTTATAGTTTTTGCGAAATACCCTGTTTTTTCACGGTGAATGACAGTCTTGCATTTATTTAAAGTGGCAACTGCGTAACACACAGCTTAGTGTATGACTACATTAAAGTAGATTTAGTAGTTGGTGTAGTTTTTGCCTTGCTCACAAAAAAATAGTGATCGAATATTTTAATAAAAGCTATACGCCACCCACTTGAGTGAACGAATGGACTAAGGCGTTACTATAGTGGTGGACAGTCCTGCTGATGACGGGGTTAGGGTTCGAATTCCAGTCGGGTCTATTGAGGTTGTCTTTAAATAAATGGTTTCTTAATCTTCTTCCAAGTAAATGCGGTTATACTACCTCTAAGGTGCTTCATTCCTCATCCCTACCACATTAAGAGTATTTATAATATTATTATTTAGTACTGCGTCTTACTACCCGTTCGGGTTATACGCTTAAGTACTAATTACGCTAATGGGTTAGGAATTTGGAAAGTTGAATCTAAAGAAACTGAACCCACGTTTGCATGGAAGGAGAGTGGAAAAACATTTAGGAAAAACCACCACCAGTTCACCCGACCGAGATTCGAACCTCAATCTCCCCGGCCTCGGCAGTCTAGCTCAACACGAAACTAGCGCTTTAGCTAACCTACGCCACACAGGAGGGTTATTTATAATATATGCGTATAGACTATAGCTTGAACAGGTAGTAAGACACGGTGATTAAATATATAATATACTCCGGCCGGTTCTTGTGATGTGGACTGTACTATGATGGCATAGTGAAACCCCCCCGCCCCCTATGGCAAGAGTTTATAATTAGACCCATGTTATGAATGTTCCCGAAGTGTCTTGTGGACTACAAACATTTCAAACTAGTTTCAAGTTCGGTCGTAAAACGTAGCTCTAAGGACTGAAATGAAAAAAAAAAAGTTTGTTTAAGCGACTGTCACAGGAATGTTAAGAACGGGCCCAAAAAAAGTGTGGTTGAACAGCACATATAGGCTATGGGTTTAAAATACACATGTGAAAGGTGCTTTTAATAGAGACCGGTCTCTTCTACTCAAAACCTTTTTCGAAATATTGACAACTTGATAATCTTCGCTACGCTCATTGAAAATTTGTTTCAGCAATAAGGAAAAAATTCGAAGGTCAAAATCAAGAATCTATTAGTTTATTAAATTATAAAAACATAAGAAATTAACATATTTTATATATATATATATATATATATATGTATGTAGTTGCTGATCAAAGTAGCCTACAAAATCAAAAAAACGAATGTCCCAGACTTCCCTGATCCAAAAATCAAAATTTTCTTAACTAAAAATAATTTAGGATTAAAAAAGGATTGCTACCTGCTTCGGTAGTCACATGACCTAATCCATAACTTTCATAAGAGACTGAACTGCCAATAAGTGGGATATTGGTGTTCAAATCCTCCCGGGTGTACAGAGGATAGTTTTCCTTAAATGGTTTTCCACTTTCTCTCCACACAAATTCGGCTACACTTTCTGTAAATTCAATCTTCCTCCTGTAAATTCATCCCTAGTACACTATCGTAATTAGTATATATATTATGTGTACAGCTCGGACGGGTAGTATGATGCAGCTCTTAATTATTATTTTTTTCTAAATAAGAGATTCTGGAATTCACTCAAAATTAAATAAACAAAACATACACTTGAAAAATTCCTTGACATCTTCAGATTTCCCTCAACTGCGGTCATTCTGTTAGTATAAAGCGAAGGAATGTGTTTGTTTTTAAGGAAGTGCACCCGCATCAATGCACAGAGAGGCTGAAAAAAAGTTATCAATCGCATTACATTGGGCCGGGACTTCAAACCTCAACCTACCTTGTCACAAGTTATCTAGTTTATAAGAACCTTAGCTTTTACTTTGATCTTGGACCTGTGAAACTTTGCGTGAATGTTTGTTGAAAATGAGCTAGCTAATTTAACTATACTAATTTTAATTATGTACGTATGTTTAAAAAAAACATAGGAACAAACCATTTAGGCCATTTCAACACCGGCGCGAACAATATTTTAAAATAACAATCTACTTCTTAAAAGATTCGTGATTTCTGGACGTCGGTAGGTTTTCCCTAAAAGTGGGGTGGACGGGAACGCAAGTATAGGTTCATATTTTTGCAGTATTTATGACAAAAAAACCTTTTATCAAGCAACATAAATAAAATATTGTTCCACTAGGTGCGTTTAGTTTAATTTTCTATAGATATTAATCACAACAGTTCTTGATTATCTGTCATGAACAGGGCCCGGACTTTAATGAGCTAAAAATTATTTTTAAAAAAGACCTGAAAATTTTTAAAAATTCCCTAAAATTTACGAAAAATTACCTATAAATGTAACAAAAACTCGTTATGAATACACATGAGTAAATCAAACACGCACTTTACAAACTAAAAAATATCTATGCAATGAAATATCTTTGCCAACCAAACTATTTTATTCTGCTAAATATAACATTGATTTACAAATAGTAATAGACACCACCACCGAAAGCAACCCTTGCCAGCTTAGTTGCAGTGCCTCACCTGGAATGTGTATTTTACAACCACGCAACCACACATACAAAGTGCATGGCCTATATTAGCTGCTCAGTTCAACAACTGTATTTTGAAAAAAATGTATGTTAATATATTGAAACTTTTTAAAAATATACTTATTCAACATAAATTCCTAGGACTTAATCAAAAATGCCTAAAAATGGATTTAAAAAAACAAAATAGATGCTAACTAAGAAAATATTTTCTAAAAATCCAAAAATAAAAAATCTATTTAAAAAACATTTCCCCAACCTGGAGATATTTAAGGTGCGGCAGAAGGGCGCGTGAGTAATATAAGAGTTTTTATAGCATTATATTTTGGTGACCCAAATAAATATAATATTTCTCCAACAGCAACAAAGATTTTAGTTTTCTGCACATGCTAATATCAACAGATCTTGAATATCTGTCAAGGGTGTCCTAGAATTTTATCAAAACTTTTTCTCTTTATTTAAAAAGTTTTGACAAAATTCCAGGACATCCTGATAGATATCCAACAACTGTTGATGTCACCATGTGAAGAAAACTAAACTTATTGTTTCCTCTGAAAAAATATTTGATTTATTTTGACCAAAAAAAGTTTTGATATAAACACTGCAAAAAGTCCTTAACTCGTGTTTCCTACGCGCCCACCTTAAGACTAACGACGGACCTGCACACGATGTTAGTATAAATAAGGAGGAACTAGGCACATCCATTCAAGTCAAGATAAAAAGACTCCACGAAGACGTTTATTATTTATATTTGTTTTGAAATTATCTCGGGAGCGAATCGCGACGTTGTACTACACCAGCAACACCGAAATATTGTCGACGTTGATTGAAGAAATGAAAACTTTGTCTTCGTGACCGATAGGCTGCTAGAAGGCTGCCACGCGATGTCGGACAAGGTGACAAGCACTACTTTGAGATCAACAAGACGACAATAATTAGTGCGAGTAGCAAGCCTCAGCCTCAGGAGGGTCACATTGGTTCCTAGTTCACATTAATGGGCTATTTAGAATGGTGAAAAAAACTTTTAAAAAATCAGACAAACTAAGGTATAAGAAGGAAAGATGAGAGGAAGGAAAGGAAAAGATATAAGGAGGAACAAGAGAAAGGAATAAAAGAGGATTAAAGAGTATGAATAAAGGAGAGAAGGATTGAGGAACGAGCCCAGAAGAAGAGAAGAAATAATAATAAAGAGAGGGCGAAGATACGAGATGATATAGAAAATGAGATATTAGGATAAACAGAGTAGAATGAAATATGAGAGAATAGCGAGGAATAAAGTACGATAAAATGGAGTGGAGGAGACTAGAGGGAAAAAAAAGAAAGAAGGACGAATTTAATCAATACCAAGGTTTGAAATTTGTATTCCTTCGGCAATTTCAGAACCGGCCAAGACAAAATAAACTTGCACCGAAATCGGATCTTCATCAATAATTCCATCATCTCCGGAGAAAGAAAAGGTTTCGCTGCCGGAGCTTGAATGCGTTCCTTTTTCTTCTCGCCGCAGGGGTGGGTGTAAACTAGCCCACAGTGAAATATAAAGACGTGCGCAAGCGCAGGAAACTGTTATTCCAAGTGCATCCAAGTGTCAGTTCTCAGTTTGGATTTTGTTCGGGGTCTAGAGGAAACAACCGAAGGATATGTTGGGGAAGTTGAAGGGTTAAGTTGTTGGGAAGAGACGCTCGCTACCCAGCGGACAGAAAACTTCACAAGAATAACTTCGCGAAGCGAGAACGTGTTATATAACAATAAGAGACCTGCTTCGATGGCCGCATGGTCTAAGGCGTCACTGTCGGACTAAACAGCCGATGACGGGAAGATCAGGGTTTGAATCTGGTCGGGTGGTTTTACAAAGTTTTCTCTCTCTCTCCACGCAAAAGCGGGTACACTTTCCCATCCCTAGTTCATGAACGTAATAATAATAATAATAATAATAATAATAATAATAATAATAATAATTATTATTATTATTATTAGCACCACGTCTTACTACCCGTTCGGGTTATACGCACTTACGCAAATATGTAATTGTAGGGTGATTGTGAGTTGAAATGGAGGACCTACAGTTTAACGTGGAATCCGAACCACGGTGGAGGTCTGGCATTCCACACAGTCACAAGTTGTGATTAATACGCGTCTTGTCAGAGGTGAAGGGTTTGGCAATCAGATAAATCTGTGCCGGGACCGAGGATTGAACCCCGGACCCCCAACACAGAAGTCCGACTCTTTACACCTAGACCGCCAGGTCATCCTATATATTAAAATAGTTTTAGTAACTTGTATAGCTGCAAAATACTGTTCATCCTACCAAAACTCTACTAGGGGAATATTTTTTTTCATGGTAAGCAATATTTGTATGTTTACAGGGGTAGATTTTTATTTTCATATCCTTTAAAAAAATTGGTAATATGAATGATAAAAGCTCATTTCTTACGTTATATTTATTACATACAAGGATGAAGTACCCGGTTTTGCCCGGAAGAAAGAGTTTAGGGGGAAAATTGTAAAATGTAAATAATTTTTTTTTTTTTTTCAAAATGTTCATTAGAAAGATATATGGGGAAAAAAGAATTAAAAGAGTAAAAAGAAAAACAAAGAAAAAGAGTTATTATTTTTAGTGTTAAAAAGACCAAAGGGTAAAAGGTAAATTATTATTATTATTATCACCGCGTCTTACTACCCATTCGGGTTATACGCACTTACGCTAATGTGTAATGGTAGGGTGATTGTGAGATGAAATGGAGGACCTACAGTTTAACGTGGAATCCGAACCACGGTGGAGGCCTGGCATTCCTCACATTCACAAGATATCTTGTCAGAGGTGAAGGAAGGGTTTGGTAATCAGATAAATCTGTGCCAGGACCGAGGATTGAACCCCGGCCGCCAGCAAAAAAAAAGGTAAATATTATTATTTTTAATTATATTCTTACCACTTTTAAGTTACCTTTTTCAGCCCTTTTACCCTTTTTTAAACTATTAATACTTTTGCCCTTTTTTGCAATTTTTACACATTTTACCCCGTTTGCCCTTGTTACCTTTTTTTCTATCTAGACATATTCCCCTCCTTTTTTAAACCCTTTTTTTTTTCATACTTTTTACACCTTTTATCTCTTTTTTTATATATTAAAAATCAATTAGATTTACTTTTTATCCTTTTAGCACTTTTACAACTTTTATATAAAGTACCCATTTTTCCCTGGAGAAATACTTTCAAAAAGAGGGTAAATAATAAGTAAAAAAACAATAATGAAAGAAAAGGAAAAGAAATTGCAAAGCAACAAAAAAGTAGACTCAGTTTGAGTCACAATTACCGGTCAACCCCGGAGATTATGTGTAGCTGAAAACTTTAAAAAAGAAAAAAAATAGTATAATATATATAAATTGCACTTTAAAAAAATATATATAGTTTCGGTGGGCAAGCAGACTAAACGTCAAGCGCGTCTATTCTACCAAGAAGAATTTAATTTTTCCAGTACCTGAAGTTTTGTAATTATGGCGATGAGTGGGTCAATGAGTCGCGTACCTATCCGCCCCTTCCTACCGTCTTAGGGAATGAAATATTCTAAAAAAAAAACCCTCAAAAACCTCAAGCCTAATTTTAGAAAGGAACGTTTATTTTAAATTTTAAGGCTTTATGTCCATAGGTTCCAAAGACACGACACATCAGTGGATTTTGAAAAGTTTCAACCTTCTTTTTTACCTCTTAAAGATGTCAACTTTCACAAAACCCCGTCTTATCTCTTGTCCAGGGCCCAAAAGGAACCTTCACGCCAAATTTCAAGTTTCCAAGTCCGAGGGTTGGGGAGATGAGTGAGTGAGTTTTATCTTTTATAGATAGATTAAAAAAAAACACTAGGCCATACATCTATCTGCAATAGTTACACAATACAATATTTCAATCTGAGTAAATGTCCCCTGGTTAATAAAGTTCATATTCTTATGAGCTTGTATTCGGTTAGCCTCTTTTATGTCTCCTTGATTTATATATCTATGGTAACCGGGGCACGTTTATATCGCAACAACCTTCAAATATTTGTGTGTCACGTTACGTTTATTTAGAGAGGAAAGACAAACTGAAGAGTTTATTTTAAAACATATTTAACAGTGTTGTAGTGATGTACCTCCATACATTTGGTGAAGTATCGCATGTATTTATTGGATAGCAAAAATAAACAAAATATTTTAAAAAAATGATTGGGGGCTTCAGAATTTTTTTAATTTAGTATTTTTCATATAATATCTTGATGCATTAATAAAATTGCAATATTATATATTATGAAGACGTAACCCCACATTACTTTCAAAAATAAACAATAAAGGGGGGTTAGGGAGCGCGAGTTTTGGTCAGCATGACAGCTCTAGTTGAAACAGAAAGTTTAATTTTCTTCACATGGAGATATCAACAGTTGTTGAATATTTGTCATAAGCATAGCAACATTAGATCAGAAACGTTTTAAATGAAGAGAAAAAGTTGTCATTAAATTCCAGGACACCCTTGACAGAGAGGCCTATTCAACAACTGTTGATTGTTGAGGTCACCATGTGAAGAAATTAAACTATGTTTGTACTAAATTTGATTTATTTTGACCAAAAAAGTTTTGATATAAAAACTGGAAAAAAACAGCGACCTTTTCTCGCATCCCCTAAACTTTCACCTTTAAATAAATAGTGTCTTGCATCACTTTGCTGGGTGCCATCTCATATACTAGTCAACCATGGGGACTTTTTTTTTTAACTGAAAACTTACAATAAAAGAAAAATAATATAATAAGTCCAAACTTAAATTAAAAAAATTTATCACATCAGTGGGTACCCAGTCTAAACGTTAAGTCCATCTGTTATGGTTTGACGTTTGCGGGAAGGTTAGGATTGGTCTCCCATAACAGGTGTACCGATATTTTCCCTAAAATGTTTTACATTCTACCCCCACACGAGTGTGGGTACATTTCCTTGTTGTCTCTAAATCAACCAAATTGATGTAAAATGCGGAGTGCGGAAGAAATATAGTCTGCGATAAATGCACTGGAGCTTTATGTAAATATCTTGGAAGGTCAATGAACTCTCCGAGGTCAGTCCAAGTCTACCCACGTAAAATGAGAGACTTGAGGCCAAAGGGTCGTTTAAGTACAATTCGTAAACGACTTTTTAAAAGTGTTACATCTCGTTAAAAAAAATTGATTACTCTCGTCCCTTGCTGGTGTGGACAGTAATTAACTTTTGTACTGGCGTAAATTTCTTTTTGGAAAAGATGGCATTTAACAGTCGGCAGAAGTTACAACTAACTTAGTATAAGGTTAGTCAAGAGGTGAACAAACTAACTTAACCTAGAACGACATTACATTTATTTAATAGTAACAGAATATCTTATGAATCGAAGAAAAGAAGAACTGATACACAAATAAACAAACAAAAAAATCCATCCCGCCTGGAATTAAAACAAAATTGATCAACTAAAACACGTTTTGGAAATTCGTTGAACTTTCCAGTTTTATCAGTATAAATGTGCTTTTTATTTAACCTGCTTGAAATTCAAATAACCCCACCTAATAATTTTTCTAAATTGTTTACGAAAAGAATTTTGACTTTCCAGGTTTAAAAAAATGTTAAAGATTATAAACTCTAAACAGCCTTTACTTATTCAGCACTAATTCTGCAATTTAAATATATCTATCTTTGAGATGTAAGAACATTTCGTTGAAAATCATAATTTTCTTTATTTGAATTCGAATTTATTTTCATACTTTTGATTAGTTTTGGAAATCTTTCAAATTGTGTAACGATATTGCCTCTAGTTCTGATGATTTCCTCCCCATAGCATTTCTAAGCCGGGGTTAAAATCTACTAGTGTCACGTGCCGAAAACAAAGTGAAAATATTATAAAATTTAACATTTTTTTAAAGTTGTTGGAGCCATTAATAAACGATATTTTAATTTGTTTTCATGTTTATTACGTCTTTAACAACTAAGATTATATTATATCTATCCAATTTTGTCCTTTTTGTAGTGATTTTGTTATTTTCCCAACTACACGAGCCTATGTTATAGTTCCTTTAACCAAATGCTTTAAATTGTTATTTGAAGCTACAGTAGCCCCATGGCTTCTTTGGTTCTGAATGACATCCAAAATTTTGACTATCAGAAGCGACAGCTGCTAAACACATGTTTTTGCAGATCATATGATTCGGTGTAGGGATACATAATTTGGTCTGGTAACTTTTCAAACTCGTCAGCTGTCAGCTGTGAGCTGTCACTCCGCACCAAAGAAGCCATGGGGCTACTTTAAGTATTCATAATTGTATTCGGGATAATTTTTTTGAGATTCTTACCATTTGAGGGACTCAAAGATTTAAGCGTCCCATTTATAGTTTAAACTAATATGTAAATAAGGTGAAAAAGATTTTTCAAATTAAAACTAAGAGTGTCACCAAAATATAATAATCAGGGGATTTTCTGTTTAGAAAGCCACCAAAGTTAAAGGTCAGGTCCAATGAATAGGGGGCCTGATTAATTCGGGAGTCTGGGCTTCTGTCACGACCAGAAGCAGTGCACTTTTCAAGAAAACACCGGTGAAGTTCTTTTACTAGTTCTTCTTACCTAGCCCCCTTTAATCAAGTCATTGATAACCGCTTCAGTGGCCACATGGTGCCGAAGACGGGAAGATCGGGGTTCGATCCTGGTCGGGTGCACTAAGGATGGTTTTCCCTAAATGATTCCTCACGCTAATTCAGGTGAATTTTCTCTCGATTGAGCCTTCCTAATCCTTAACCCATTAGTGTAACTAGTACATAAGCGTATAACCCGAACGGGTAATAATACGCGGTGCTAAAAATGAAACAATAATTTACAACATATGTATGGGTTCCAATATTTTGGATTTTTTTCCATGCAAGGGGGTGGGTGGGTGATCGTTTCCATCGTCCCACCCCTTGGATCCACCACTGTCCGAGCTATCCACGTATTTATAATATACAGGATGGTGATAGATGTGGAGCTAATGTACCCGCATTTGTATGTCGAGAGGGAGAAGAAAGTGTCCTAGTGGGAACACTCAGGATAAAACAATAATAATACGTTTCGTAGGCCTACACTTACAATGTAGGCCACTGACAGGTACTGGATTATTTTCACGTGTTGTGACTGTACCTCCCAAAGAGTAAATGAAATAAGACCCGGTTTCCCTTAGGCTAAGCCTTGTTTGAAATAAATAGGCAGGTTGAGACGGTTGTGTCAAGGCAGTGGCGGCGGTACCAGGAGGGGGGGGGCGAGTTGTACAGGGGGGTCAACGGCGGTACCGAGGGGTGTTACAGGAGGGCATTGCCCCCCCTGAAATAAATTTTACACCCCCCCCCACCCGAAATATATTTGCCCCTCCCTTCAACCTCAAACAGTGTTTTATTACAAAGTTAATAGTCTTTGATCCTTTTGATAAATACTTAGATAATGTATCTATGACTGTCTACAATTTGTTTTTCAGCTGATTGAATTATGCGCCAACCGCCTGCACGATGCAATGAGTCATGAAAGCCATCCACATTCCATGCTACAGCCAACTTTCTGTCCAAGGTCACGTCACAAGTCACCCCTTGGGCCCTTTCTTTTCCAAAGGTCATTTCACCATTCACCCCTCTCTTCACGTGTTATTTGAATTTAATGTGTAAGCAAGTGCATGTGGTGCTAGTGTTTTTCTTAAATAGAGTGTTTATAGAGATATAATTTCGTAGTTGTAAAGTAGTTTTTGTTATTCCCCGTGAGAATAAATTTGTTGTGACTTGTATTACAGAGTTTGAATTAAAAAAAATCGCTGATGGACTAATAATAATTGGACAATTGAATTTCATCGGTATACTTCTATTGCGAACTATCGCAAAATGGCTAAGAGGAAATCCTTGTTCGTTTATTTTGAAAAAGTGAAAGAGTCTCGCATCATTTCCGATCATGATCTCCAAAGTGAGTCTTATCCAACAGTAATGAAGGTCACTAACATCGTTCAAGAATGTAATACAATACCAGATAAGTGTACTTGATTTTAAAAATTAGAACTTTATCATTTGAATTATTTTTTTTGGTCGCCACGTTTTACTGCCCTTTTGGGCTATATGCTTTTGAACTCATTGCGTTGATGGCTTATGTATGAGCTAGGTTGAATTTAGAGGAAGTGTACCCGCATTTGAGTGGAGGAAGATTAGAAAATCATTTAGGGAAAACATCACTCAGTACACCTAACCGGGATTCGAACCCACATTTTCCCGTCGTAGGCAGTTCGATATATTTGGAGAGTGACCTCTTAGACCAAAGGTGCCACTATTGGCACGCCTGAGCCACCATAGGGTTTTAAAAATATAGTAAATTATAACAATGTCAAGTAAAATAAATAAATCATCTAAGTTAATAAATTGCTAGAATTGTAGTTATTAATTTGGCCGTCTGTGTGTATTGTTTCCCGCCACTCAAGCTGCCTTTCTCTTCCCCTTCCGCCACATACTCTACACCCCCTCACACTGCCACCCTGTACACATTCTTTAGTTGCATTCTCAGTCTTAAAATATTTGTTTCTAATTATAAAAAAGGATCAAATCAAACAATCCAAAACTGCTACACCAATCAGGAATTAAAAAATATATATTACACTGCCAATTTTTCGAAATATGCTGGTGGTAAGAAAATAAGTATAGGTTAGAGATTTTGGAGTGGAGTGGCACGCCCAAGATTATCTCAAATAGGGGCACGCCAGAAAAAAAGGTTAGCAGATCATTCGGCCACCGAAGCGAGTGATTTGATATATTACAAAGTAAAAGGATTACACTTGAGTCACAATAATACAATACAAAATGGGAAACTCATGCGATATTAAAAAAATGGGTGTGTGTACTTATGTACGCGCGTGAGAAGTTATACTTCTTTGGCATCATTAAAAAATAAAAAATAATTTAATAATATTTAGTATTAATTATGTTAAATAATAATATTTTAATTTACATCAATAAATAATACATACGGATAGTTAACCTCAATTATATTGTAGCACTTGAAAAAGTCTATAAGCACAATTTTTTTCACTAATATTTACGAATAGTAAATAATATTAATCAAAATATTCAATTTAAATCACTACTGAATATAATTTATTAGCACATATATAATTCGCACTTGTATGAAACTAAAACACGTGTTGTGAATGTAGAAACTAGAAACATGTGGATAAATATTATATATATGAAAACAGTGATCAGAGGCGACGAGCGTACCAACATGCGCGACTAACAGAGGTTCTATTTCTATTTTGTTGGTAGCTTTTTTTTTTGGGACTTAATTAGCGGTTTAGCTTCAACCTGTTACTTTTGTGTTACAGTGATGCGCGCGCATCTTAAAATTTCACTCTCATCATTTTTTCATAACGCGCCTAAAGAAGTATAACTTCAAAAACTTTTTATGATTTGAATTTTTAATTAAAATAAGTTAAATATAAGCGTATGGTATTATTATTTTGTGAGTTTAACAAACTTCGGTGACACTATGAACGATCGTTAATAAAATTACCCTAAGCCTCAGGGACGTAACCGGGGTGAACTGAGGGGCCCGGCCACCCCTCCAGAAATTTAGATCCCTTAGTTATTAAATATATAAATATATTTTAATAAAAACCTACCATAGATACAAATTAAATGGCAAATTTCTTATTAAAAATGAATTTGTATTACCATCGTTAAGTATTGTTAGTAAATAAGATTTTTTCCTTTTTTTAATCTAGGAAATGAGGATAAAGATAAGAACGCTGTTGCTGGTCCCAGTCACTCGAAAAGAGAGGATGTAGCTTTGGAGTTTGACGGAAGTAATAATATTTGCGGTCTCGTCCAACGCCAACCTTTCCCTGGGCCAAATTACACTGAAATCGCAAAAGGTGATAAGAAAATCAAACCTCGTGACCATAAATTTCTTCAACGCTGTTATTCTGAATTTCCTTGGCTTCACTTTCAAAGTGAAGAAGTTGGCATATTTTGCTTCAAGTGTATGAAATCAAAGAATGAGAATCTATTTGGCTACAGCTCAAAACTTGAAACCACGTTCATTAAAAGGTTACAAGAATTGGAAAAAAGCTTTAAGTAAATTTAAAATACATGCAAAGAGTAGTGCGCACGAGGAGGCTGTGGAAAAAAATAACACAAAAGAAAAACGTGATTCAGTGGCCAAACAAATTTATAAAGAAAAGCAAAAGCTGCAATTTGTAGCTCGAAAGGCATTGCAGGCACAAATGACGTCTCTTAGATATCTTGGAAGACAAGGCATTCTAATACGAGGTCACAATAACAGTGATAGAAACTATACGGCGTTACTTGCTCTGCGCACTAGTGACATTCTTGAACTCAAACAGTTTAGTTTTCGATCGAAGGACTTCATTACACTTGATACCCAAAATGAAATGATAAAAATTATGGCAGACACTGTCTTAAGAGAAATATTGAATGAAATACGAAACGTAAAGCATTTTAGTTTGATTGTAGATGAGACTACAGACATTTTCAAGAAGGAACAAGTTTTAATCTCTGTAAGAATTGTAAATGAAAATATGGAACCAAAAGATCACTTTTTAGGTTTCTATGAAACAAGTTCTGTCCTAACAAGTCTGATCATGGATACCTTGACACGATTTTCCCTCTCCCCGAAGAATGTTTGGGGTCAATGCTATGATGGTGCTTCAAATATGCGAGCAGTTAATAATTGTGTCCAAGCTAAAATCAAAGAAACCAGCCATTAGCAATGTATGTGCATTGCACTAATCATGGTTTGAATTTAGCGCTGCAAGACAGTGCTCGTGCGATCCCTCTTATGAAGGACTGTTTGCAATGGGTACATGATGTGGCCATAGTTATGAGCACACGTAAAAGAAAATCGGAATTTCTACGCATCGCAAGTGAGTTTGAAGATGTTCCAAACTCCACTCCAAAAGCGCTCTGCACGACGCGGTGGACCATTCGATACTCATCTATTGTCAGTGTCATTAAAACATATCCAGCTGTACTTCGAGCGCTAGAACAGCTCAGTGTATCAGGTGAAGATGTGTCGAGCACTGCACGAGGTCTTTACAGTCAGTTTTTAAAGTGTGAAGTTTATATAGGAATGCTAATAGGAACAAAAGTTTTCGGCTGCACAGAAAAGCTTGACTTAATCTTAGAGAGCCCTAAGAAAACAGTTAATGGAGGAATCTCAACTGTAAAATATTTAAGTAGTATCAGATCCGAAGAGACGTTTGATTCACCGTGGAGTGAGATGGAAGAGACCCAACAAAAATATGATCTTATACCTATCCGCCTGTCACGAACCAAGCAAGTTCCAAGGAAACTATAGCATAAACAAGGAACCATAGAAACGATAGTGATTCTCAGTATATTTATATTTAGCACCGCGTCTTACTACCCGTTCGGGTTATACGCTTTAAGTACTAATTACGCTAATGGATTAGGAATTGGGAAGGTTTAATTAGAGGAAGTGAACCCGCATTTGCGTGGAGGGAGAGTGGAAAACCATTTAGGAAAAACCACCCCCAGTTCACCCGACCGAGATTCGAACCTCGATCTCCCCGTCCTCAGCAGTCGAACTAAACACGACAAGCGCGTTAGCCAACTACGCCACCGAGGCGGGTGATTCTCAGTATAAAAGAATAATGAGGAAAACGTACTACTAGATAGTTGATACAGTCACAGTACAGATCGAGAGGCGCTTTACTCAAACCGATTCAAAGAAACTTTGCATATTCGAAAGGGTTCTTTTAAGAGCAGTTGAGGAATGGGCTAATGACGAAGAAACGCGACACACACTTAGGGCCAGTTTCATAGTCAAATTTAGTACGCCTCAAGTGCGGCGCTACACTAAGTACATGACGACACCTACCTGAACCAGAATGGAATGGGCCAGTTTCCTATGTGAGAACGGCCCATTCCATTCTGGTTTAGGTAGGTGTCGTCATGTACTTAGTGTAGCGCCGCACTTTAGGCGTACTAAATTTAACTATGAAACTGGCCCTATGGTTTAAAAACGGATGATGTTGAATTAGATGCAAAAAATGTTGGCACGAATTACTCCCACCCAGTCTAAGTGTTTGAAAGATCTAGTTGACATTTACATTGCAATACCTGAGAGTACAAGGCGATTATTTCCAGTAACTTGGGAACTTCTGAAGTTGCTTTTTAGTCGTCCCATCATCAACATGGATCAAGCTCGGTTAAATCACTTGGCCATTTTGAATGTCTACAATGAACGAGTTGACAATCTTGATAATGATGCGTTGTGTGATGAGTTTGTCAAAGCTAACGCATATCGTACGAGTGTATTTGGAAAGTGATAATATATATAACATGTACTAATTTGACAAACTTATTTTGTATTAATTATAATGCGTTCATACCTATACATTACACATGTCAAATTTTAATACAAAAGAAAAACTTAATTTGAGATATTCTATGCACATCATAGTTTAGTTAGGTCTAGTTCTATTTATGATTATTATTTAAACTTTTTTTGTGACAATGTAAATAAATATTTGAATTTTGTTATTGGCCTAGTTAATGTAGTATAAATATTTGACTAAAACTATGTTTATATTATTCGTATTTTTAAATTGTACAAGATCACTAACTAGAGTAATTTTAAAAGTGTGTTTGTCAAATAAAATTATATATATAATAGTTTTTATATTATTGCTGTGTAACATTGCTCATTCATGATTTAGTTGAAATATACTTTGATGAAAAAAATGACGGAAATTGAACTCATAATTATTTCTTAGCACAAGTATCCAAATATTATTGTTGATCTTTAGGCAACACCAGAACGGCTGAATAAGATAATATAATCTTAGTGTATATTATGATTTTATTTTGTTGTAAAATTCAATATATATTTAGATGAGCACTTCAAATAGTTTTAAGGGATATCCATTTTGCATAAATTATACTAGGGTTTGCGGGTGGGAAGGAGGTGTTGTAAGGCAAGTGCCTGTATTAACTTTTTTTTGCTGCTCCCCTCCCCCCCCTCCCCCTAGACAAATTACGTTCAGCCGCCATTGTGTCAAGGCAAGGGGCTCAAGGCTGCCATTCCACCGTGATTTTCAGGTGATGAGACTTCACAGTGCACAGTCCATAGCGCAGAGGTAAGCATTTACCGATCCGTTTCGGTGGCCGCATGGTCCAAGGCGTCAATCTCGCAGGAGACTAGACCATCGATGACGGGGAGATCAAGGTTCGAATTTTGGTCGGGTGAAGGCCTACTGAGGGTGGGTTTTCCAAAATGATTTTCCACTCTCCCTCCACACAAATGCGGGTACACTTCCTCTAAATATGACCTTCCTCATCCTTAAAACCACTATCGTAATTAATACGTAAGCGTAAACGGGTAGTAATACGCTATGTTTTAAAAACAAGGTTTTTTCGGTAAAGTTTCAATTAGAAAATTTTCCGCGCTGTTGGCTTGCGGCTTACTACGTTGGTGGAAGTTGGGTTGGAGGAAGGTGTACTTAGAGCATATTTACATAAAGCCATCAAATAGTAGGTTGATGGAGGAAGGGTAAAGGGAGGGGGTTACAGCATTTGCTAACAAATACAAAATACAAACAAATAATGGATTAGAGATTAAATTTTCTCGGTAAAATCATTGAATCCTAGAGAGAAGGTGATCTATTAGTTAAGGCTTTGATCATAATATTGAAATATTAACATATCAGGTGTGTACAGTAGACCCAACGTTAAGTGACACGTTCAATCACCAAGCGCTGTAGTCGATACGCATGTGTAAGAAAACTAGAATTGCTGTTATTGCAACTGATTTGATGTTTCTACTAAGAAGACATAGCTAAAAAAAATTCAGAAAAAAAAAGATTTTTTTAAAAAAGGCTGAACGTTTTTCATCTCACATTTCTAGCTACAAGTCGTCAAATAATGGCGCAATGTGGATGGCTTTAACTTAATTGTTTGGGTATTTCACGTCTCTATACCAGTTCGGGTTATCTTCTAGCGAAGAAGGAATTAAGTAGCGTATCCACATTTGCGTGGAGGGAGAGTGGGAATCCATTTAGTGGAAAGAAGGAGGGACTCAATATATTTGGTCGGGGCTCGAACGGCGAACGAGACCAAATACGAGCCAGACGCCTTTTCCCACGCGTCCATCAGTGACGGTAGACAATCACTACGGCAGATATAATCAAATAAATCACTCCCAGTGTCCCTGTAAATATTCGAGCGTCGACTTCCCGGTTCAGAGCTATCTTGACCGATCAAGAATTTGTTCACATGCATCAAATAAACTTAGTTACATTTAAAAAAATGCCTGGCATCAACTTCTTTACATTAATTTAACATATTTACTCTACCAAATCTAAATTCAATATTCCCGTCACACGCCTCAGTGGCGTAGTTAACTAACGCGCTAGTCGTGTTGAACTCGACTGCCAAGGACGGGGAGATCGAGGTTCGAATCTCAGTCATATGAACTGGGAGTGGTTTTTCCTAAGTGGTTTTCCACTCTCCCTCCACGCAAATGTGGGTTCACTTCCTCTAAATTCAACTTTCCCAATTCCTAATCCATTAGCGTAATTAGTACTTAAGCGTATAGCCCGAACGGGCAGTAAGACACGGTGCTAAATTAATTAAATTAATATTCCCATCATTTTAATACCAACTTTAACTTACAACGAAGTGAAATAGTAAAACTGTAGTTTATATAATCTATTTTGGGATAACTTCTAATAAATTTAAATCCATGTACAAATTTACCAGAACAAATATCGCATATCGATAAAATTTCAATAAATGAAAAACACAAAAGAACTACATACATATCTGAGTTTCTAGTTACAACATAAATCGATTATAATAGAGTTTTTTTTTTCAATACCCCGTTCTACGATGTCAAAACAAAAAAATACCCATACTTTAGTAAAAAAAAAAGAGGGAAGGGGTTCTGATAAAAATGACATTTAAATCACATTAGTATCTCTGTTACAATCCATTGTACTATACATATCTGACATTTCAGAAATGTATTGTGTGCATGGCAGATGACAACTCTTATTGATTGCGTCACCAACATGGCTACAAACATTTTACCGTTAACTTTTTATTTTTAATATGTACAACAAAATAATAGCTTCCTACAAAATCTTCAACTTATAGGACACTAGCGTCAGGAAATATCTTTCGTTTATGTTTTACAGCTGCTTATGGTTATTATAGTTCCTAGGACCACAAACCTTTTAACTGGGGTGTTTAACGTGTACCTCAAGTATATTAGTATTGGTGTATACTGTATATATGAGACGTTTTATTACCCGTCTGGGCTATACCCAAATTAATAATTATGCTTATAGGGAAAGACAGTAACATTTGCGTGGAGGGGCAGCGAGAAATAATAATAATAATAATAATAATTATTATTATTATTATTATTATTATTATTATTATTATTATTATTATTATTAGCACCGCGTCTTACAGTCTTGTCAGAGGTGAAGGAAGGGTTTGGCAATCAGATAAATCTGTGCCGGGACCGAGGATTGAACCCCGGACCCCAGCAAAGAAGTCCAACACCTTAACCCTAGACTGCCAGGTCACCTACAAATAATAATTTAAAACAGCCATCTGAAATTCGAACCCCCAGACCTTACCTTCACCGGAAATCCAGTCTAAGCCGAGAATGACGCACTAAGCCACTTGGAAACAATGTTTCCAAACATTGATACTCAATATTTCCGAAATGTTTCCTGTTGCTCACAATAGGAAAATAATTTACAAACATGAGAAACACATTGTTTGCAAACAGTTTTAAAAAAATGTAAATAAAAAAAACACTTGTGTTTTCCTTAATAATCTTGAAAAATAGAGGTGATTTTTCTAAATCTTAGTATCATATCTTTATTTTTTTTATTTCCCTTTCGACATGAACCAACGGAAGAAAAAAAGAGAAAGTTAAGACCTTGACCCATTTTACCGATCAGTGACACCTGGAGAAAGAACTCCATTTCGAGCGGCGCGGCGGTGAGGCAAGAAGGGGAAGAAAGGGAGAGAAAAACGATAAGAATAGATGGTGGAGCTATTTATAAGAACGACCACGATTGCAAGGAAGATAAGCTAAGCAAAAAGAGTAATGCAGGGGTGGGGAGGCTTTTGACATTTGAAGGCTGCACAATTCCACCGCGTAACAGTTGGGCTACGACCACAGACCAGGGGAGGACTGTAACAGATAATAGGTCAGTGGGTAGATATGAAATCGGCCCACCAATCTTTTTGCCTTAATTAGGTTAGACTAGGTTAGGCTAGCTTAGGTTGGCTTAGCATTTTGTTGTGTCTTACTACCCATCTCTTGTTTTTTGCTGATCTTGAGAAAACCTTTCCAACCATCCTAAATGGAGCGCCCCAACAGCCGGGCCGGGTAGTACACCAGTACACCTTGTTTACAATTCCCAAGGAGCTCGTGGCCCAACTGTAATGTGAGATCAACTCTAACCATTTAAAAGGTGGTCATAGCAGGTATGCATACGTAGTCTGACAGTGATACGCCCCACAACTCACGTACAGTAAATTTTGCCAAAATTATAAAGACGTATTTTACCTAAATATAGGTTAATGTTTATTTGGTAGCCCATGAAGGGGCAAAAAGTTTTAGCCTACTTTTTTCCCATTTTAATCAACGAGGATATAATTATTATATATTCATAGAGGAACATTTAAAAAATAATATAATGAGTGATAAAATATTTTAGAGACCGATTCAACTATAAATAATAAGCATGCTTAAAAATATATGTTAGCATGTAATAAGGATTATAAAATCTAATACAGAATTACTCAAGAATTGAGTTCTATAAACTAAACATTTCAATAGTTTATAAAACTTTTTTTAGCGTCGCGTCATACTAACCGTTCGGATTGTACACTTTTAACACACTTCATTTGATTATGTTATTAGAATATACCTTCAATTAGAGTTTGAGAATTTATAATTTATAATTTATAAACGATGAAGATACATTGACAAAATATGTGAAAAAGCCGCAGTGAACACCAAAAAGGCCACATGTTCTCCATCCTTGCTCCAGTGGTTCGAAGCCAGCTGGTTCATTTTGTTGTTCTTTACTTGTGTTGTAGAATCATCAGAAGGGAAACGCTTCATCTTTTACAGTTGAAAACATTATTAGATCTGCTTACATGCATGCATACGCCAATATATTATGTGTAGTAGGATTTTGGTTGTAAGGGCATTTTAAAAAATACAAATAATTTTTTTTAGCGGCTAATATATATTTATTTTTTTACTGTAGGTCCTATTATTAGTATTATTTTTGACCGAGGATTGTGAGGTTCTGTTGATAGTTGAGAAAAAAACAAAAAAAAACAATCGCGGTTGAAATATTTACTTTGCCTGGAAGTGTGCGCGCGCGTTTACTGTGAAATAAATGAAAATCATTTTATTTTTTATTTTCTATTGAAACTTTTCTACTCATCGATTTACAATCAAGCTAGTCTCAATTTGATTCTGTTATAAAGAGCTTGGTGATGTGGTTGGGATTGCTATACAGGGTGTTTCATTCATTCTCGGCCCCTGAGTTTCTCTTATTACTTTCAAACTAATGGACGTAATTGGTGTGTGAGAAGCACTAAGGGGCCAAAGGCCAGTGAAACATCCTGTACGATATCCACAGATGCAAACATCGGGAAATGATTGAGGTTTTGCAGATGCTATTTTGGTCCTGCGCCCAGGGATCTAGTTCAATCCCAAGAATAAGCTGTTGAAATACTTCAATCCAAGTATAAATATATATAGTAATACTAATTTAAAAAATAAGCCTACATCAGTGGTTGAACAGTCTAAGGCGTTACTATCGGAATAGACTAGATCCGCCAAAAAGGAAAGATCAGAGTTCCAATCTCGATCCGGTGTAATGTGGTCAAGTTTTCCTATGGTTTCCTACTCTCCTTCCACGCAAATACTGGCACATTTATTCTAAATTCTATTTTTCTCATCTTATAGGTAATTAGTGTAAATATGCGGATAGTCCGAACGGTCAACAAAACGTGGTGCAAACACTGGACAAAAAGTAGTTTTCAGAAAAGTCCTAATACGGTTTTGGATTGATCATTGTTGTGTTTTTGTACCCACAGCCTTCAACGCAACATTTTTATAATTTTAAGGGGTAGGGATGGTATTAAAAACCCTATTAAAGTGATTTAATAGATGCTTTTACAAACGTTAAGGTGGGTATGTAGGTGACGTGAGAAAAGGAAAGTATTTTTACAGTTTTTACTGTAAAACTTTTTTTTTGCCAAAATAAATCAAATAATTCTCCAGTAGAAACATAAAGTTTAATTTTCTTCACAAGGGGACCTCAACAGTTCTTGAATATCTGTCAAGATTGTCCTGGAATTCAATGGCAAATTTTTCTCCTTATTTAAGAAGTTTCTCATCTAATACCGGTATGTTCATGACAGATACTAAACAATAAACAACTGTTGATACCATCATGTGAACAAAATGAGCCTCCATCTTTCTACTTAAGAAATATTTTATTTATCTTGACCAAAATAAGTTTCTATATAAAAAAAATTCAAAAACCTTTCTCGCTTCCCCTACACTCCGACCTTAACTTAGGCACATAAAGTTCATCTTCTTCTTTATCGTGATTATAAAATAAGTCCTGTATTTGGTTATGCATTCGAAAATAAGCCTACACCTCAACTCAGTCGATAGCACGTCTGTTCATTGAACTAAGACTCCTGAGTTCAATTTCCGATATGTTCGAAAAATTTATAGTTGGTTAAATTGGGGCTTCCATCGTCCACAGTGCTAAATTAGCGGCTGGAGGACTGAGTGGTGTGTCTGTTCTAGAAATTAGTTAATTGTAATTCGTACGCTGATAAAATTATTCGGTTAAGAAAATGCACGTTAAATAATCCGAATTAATTTTTTTTATGGAAACAGGGTCAATAATACCTGCAGTGAGAGCTCCTATATTTACATTTCACACGCAGCTATAGTAAGGTTGTCATACGAGGGAAAGCCTAACAGTTACACAAACTACTAAAACTAATTTCATACATTCTTAAGTCAAATCATACTTTATATAGATGTCATATTTGGACAGTAACATCAGTGCACATAAAATATAAGTTCAATTTTTTTTATATTACCAACAGATTAATTGTTTATGTATTTGTTAAATACACCTTCCTGCCACAGTTTCCCTATAGCTTGGATGGTGCATGATGGTCCGTTGCCTATAGCAGCGGATGCCGCCAATAGCCCTCAGGAAAATGAAAAGTATTCCATCAAATTGATGAACCTTTTGAACGCCTTGGATGTCAAAGTGTAGGTGTTTATGTTTAAAATGATAGATAGTGATGGTCTACCGCCCATAGCAAGGGATGTTACCTAGAGTTATCAGCAAAACATACAGTATTACTTTTTTAACCTTGTACAGTGGCAACCTTGGCAAGTGTTGGTGTATGTAAATAGGATGATACATTATGATGACCTAGTTTCCATTGCAGCTTAAATATGATGTTACCAGGATCCATCAGCAAAATATACGGTGGTCTACAAACTTGAGAAGTCCCTACGCGTTGGATGACACAACATAAGTATCTATAGTCAAGAAAATGCCTCATAGCATGTTATCACGAGTCCTCAGCTAAATAAACAGTAATCCGTCAAATGGATTAGTGCAGGTAAGTTGCGGCCCAGTCTTGAAATCGTATACGGGTTGCGGCCCGGCTTATTGAGAGACACGTATGAATTGTGGCCCACTCACTTGAAAGAGAGATATGAGTTGCGTCCACCTAATTACTATACCATACCATATCTATAGCCTGAATTGCAAGATATTGCAGACAAATCCAAAGTGTTCCGTCAAAAGGATCAACCTAGTGCTGTCTTTACGCCTTGGATGGCACGGTGTAGGTGTTTCTGTCTCAGATGGCACATGATGACGGTTACTGGCCATAGCAGCTGTTGTCGCCAAGAGCCCCTTAGCCAAGTATGTGTTAGACGGTAGCCAATACGAGCTCTTGGTGTTCTGCCATACCTCGCTGGTATCGAATTTACTCCCTCGGGCCGAAAATAAAATAAAGGAATACCCGCATACAGACACAAGCGGGTACAAATGTCGTTAAAATAAATCAATTTTGACATTTTTAGGCTGTCCCTTTGAATGAGTGGTTTGGGAGGCTGGATGAAACCCTTTTAGTCCAGTTTCAGATTTTATAGATAAAAGTGACTACTTTGGTTAGTTGATCTCAAATTTCTTCAAATGGGGAAACTCATTCGAATATTCCATACGAACGCAATATAATATTTTATTAAATTTTTTTAATCAAGACCAGGCAAACAGAGTCTTACTATCCAATCGGGACAATCCGCATATTTACACTAATGCGGTAGGGAAGAACGCAAAACTTCTAGAAAATTTGCTTGCAGAGATAGTAGGAAACCATTTGGGGGAGAGGGGAGGCAATAGAATGTTTTTGTCCTTGTAGGTTATTCCTTGTAAAGGGATTCAATATTATAACTTTCTTGAATCCTAGCCTCTTGGGTTTTTCTAAAAATTTGTTTCAGCCAATATACCCCTAAAGGTTGTAAAAAAAAAAAAAATTTTGTCTGCAGTAGTTTTTAAGTTACGACCCTCTGAAATCTCAATAAAAATGTTTACTTGGAATTTCTGAAATAAAAAATGAAAAAAAAAAAAATCATACATGAAAGCATAATTTATGGGAAGTTTCATCATTGGATCAAAAGTGTTAAAATGTTGGCTCACTTGAGACGGAATTACCTCTATATTAATTATTATGACAGTTATACTGCTAAAAATATATATTAATCTACTCATACTTCAAGACATGTCATATGCAGCTGTCATTTTGATAGATAATTCCTATAAAACAATACTTATAAATTAATATTGTAATAAAATTTAAATAGTGACAGCAAAAAAAAAGTTTCTTTCTATCAGTATTCGACCATATAAAAGCCTTTCTACGGTTCAATTTTTATAAGATGCTTGACAGCTAGAAATGTTACTAGCTCTACTTTTATGTATTTATGTAGGTGATCTGCAGCAGCCAATTTTGACAGATATTATCAATAACTATAAAATAACACTAATAATATAGTGAAATATCAATTTTTTAAGCAAAATAATATGTTTATATTTTGTAAACGGCCCTTCCTATTAAAAGTGGTGTGTAGTAGCTAGTATACTAACCTTCAAAATACACTAGGAGCTTTGAATCTGTAGACTGCCCTTATAAGCAAATTGATTCATCTCCTTGGTTCTCATTCCCTCCTACCCCCTTGCCCACATTTCCCCATAAATCACTTGCATCGAATGACAAAGCAACGAACTTTATACAGTTTGGAACGCCAAAGGAATAACCTTATCTGACAAGATGCAAAAGCTACTAGATCTAGTTTCATGTATTACTACGCCAAGAGGTAACTTGTCACTTGTCAGTTTGGACAGCTCACGATTGACTTAGTGACCTTTTGTCAATGTTAGTATTACTCTACATTTATCCTAAATTAAAATTAGTTTTTTGTCTGTTATGAGTATTGGTAGATCCACCGCATGTAGGTATATAAAATTTTAAAGTTATAATCAATTTTTTTTAAATTAATTAAACATCTCCCTGGCAGCACTGGGTACTTCAGCTAATATTAAATAAAAATGAGTTGGTCTGTAATTTTTCACGTTAAAACCACTAAACTTAATGTGCTTAGAATTAGCGTGGACATTATTCAGAAGTATTGTTAACATAGGGTTGATTAAAATCTACGTCCGCCATTTTGTTTCAAAAATGTTCACTGGGGCAACCTTGAAAGGCTCTTAGATATCTATGTATTTATTATAAAATACACGCATGAAGAAGGGGTAGTCAGCTAGTTATATATAGGCCTATATAATGTGAAAATTCATATTTTCGATTTAAATTCTCAAATTTTAACCTCGAAATTTCGATTGATTTATTTGTAAAAAAATTCTGTAATGTAAATGCAATCCGTAACCAAAAAGTGTAAAAAAAACCTAACACAGTCATTTTGATTTGCGTAAGATTTTTTTAAACACAAAGGTAATGTTGAGTTTTATATACTGTTGGTAAAAAAGTGAAGAAAAAGGCAAAATAATATTGGTCAGCATAAAATAAATTGCACAATTCTTAAGACCTATTCTTTCGATACCACTAAGAATCGAGAGGATCGACTTTGTCATCATGAATATATATATATAATGTGTGTGTGTGTGTGTGTATATATATATTTTTTAAAGGTAATTTCTAATTTTCTGTGATGATCTGAATATAAGTATGTTTTCTTCTGTTGATTTTTAGTCTTACATTTTAACGCTAGTTGTCCACTTAAGACTTGTGTGTGTCTAAAGGATCAGGATAACGATGGCGGATTTATTTTCCTCCAAGGAACTCCACCGACTTAGCTTAAATAAATTATACGCTAAGTAATATGTAAAGAAAAAAGGGGGGAGGGGAAGGTTGGTCTGGATCCAAGCAGTTAATTACCATAAACATGTAAAAAAGAGAACAGCCTTCAACATTGACAGAACCTTTTCCGACATAGAACGGTCAAGCAGATAGGTTTTTGTTTACACACCTTACATATTTTTAAAATTTATTTTATTTTAATTATGTCTATCTCTCAAATTATGTTTTATATAACTTAACACAAACAAAGTTCACATCACCCAAGTATTTTTATTATTATTATTTGTTTCACTCTCCTGCGCACATCCGGCTATGGACATTGCCATTATTTAGTCTTGTGCTCATATTTACAAATTAGTGCTGAAGAATTAGAAATAAAATACCTTCTTTATTATTGTGTTTGTGAGCTCTTAGGGGGCGTTTCAAATTAACTCTTGTTTTCTAGTAACTCCGGAAGTACAAGTGTCAACACGACGGATTAGTAATTTAAATTAACTGCTATGTAGTTTCCTTTAGTAAAATGGCTAGCGAATCAGTTTCACTATCCATTATCCCTCCTGATATGGGTCCTTGGTTCTACCCCGGGGAAAGATAAATAAAAAATAATAATTGTATGGACCAGCTTCGGTGGCCACATGGTCTAAGGTGTTAATCTCAAAATACACTGGACAGGCCAATGACGAGAACATCGGAATTCAAATCGCAGTTGGGTGTACTAAGGGTGTTTTAGGTTAAACTGTTTCACACTCTTCCTCCACGCAAAAACCACTCTCTGTGTACCCAATTCGATTCGAACCTTGACCTACACATTATCAGCAGTCTAGTCTATACTGGGAGTGTGACACCTTAGACCATGTGGCCACCGAAGCTGGTTCCAAAGTACAGTGGTAGTTTTTTTGTATCCACGGTAGGAAAGTGGGGCGGGGGGTTGCTCCTCCAACTCGCCAGCAGGCCCCGCCATGTGTAACGATCATGTTATTTGTCTGTAGAGTTAAACTAGGGGCCTAATGGAGTGCACGACCCCTACAATGGGAGACATCCGGCCCAACAAACAGGAGCTACTGTACTGTCAACAAGTGAATATTGGCTCACCACCGTCGGTTGAGTATATAGGGATTCTTGCTGTTTGGGTTTTTTTTAGCAACACGTATTACTACTCATTCGGGCTATGATGAGAAAGGTAGAATTGAAATTAAGTGTACACGCATTTTCGTGGAGAGAGAGTGGGAAACCATTAATGAAAAACTCAGTACAACAGACCGGTATAAAGCCCCAATCTCCACATCCTTGGCAGTCTAGTCTATTTCAAGAGTAGCACCTTTCTTTTATAAAAGATTTTTTATATTATAAAATATTTTTATTGGAATGTTAAAATTAAATCATATTTTCTTTATCAAAGATTTAAAAAAATCAACGTGAGAGTGTAGTATCCACCTGAATACCCCTTTCGGGTTTTACTTAAACCTAAATTACGGTAATGGAATAAGGGTGCGAAAGACATAGATTTATATAAAATGTACCCACATTCACGCGTAGGGAGAATAGGGAGACATTTGGGGAGGTTAACACCGTCAGTAGAACCAACTAGGTTTTGAACCTTGATCTCCTCGTCATCGGTAGCCCGGTCTAACAAGAGAGACGCGATTAGATCATGCTACCGCCGATACAGTTCAGGGTTCTGTCACTGTCCATGTTGAAGCATCCTGATGGACCTATAGTAAGCGGTTTTTAGTATCGTCCAAATTCCAAAGGAAGGGCCCTTTAGAAAATACAAAGACCTATATTTTGTAAGTTTGCAGTGACAGCATTTTACTATATTATTAGTGTGACTGTAGAAGTATTAATATTATCCATCAAAAGTGACAGCTGCAGATCACTTGATTTGACGTATTAATTCTTGACAGTGGATCTAGTAACTTTTCTAGCTATCAGAAAAGGCCCTTACCATGAAAAATGGACTGTGTGTACTTATAATCTACCAGTGTCGCACCCATGATCAATTGGTCAAAGGGTCATCTATTAAAGACGTTGCCTACCTATGACGTCACGGTAAGTGAAGATAGGATTTCCCATGTCAATAAATTTACGTTTTATTCAGCGGGGTTTAAAGGTATAACGTTGAAGCAAGAACTATAAATTCTTAAATAATTCTAAAAATAGTCCTAAAGTGTCACACAATTATTATTTCTATCTTTAAGTAGTTATTTTGTAAACGTATTTTTTTAATATATAAATCCTCTACAACTCAGGCTGATTGTCTTGGTCGCGAAAATGGTCTGTAGGAGTCTTCCTGCCAGGATGTGGATTAAAAAAGTCCGTGGTAGCATATGTCTATATATAATATGAAACAAGAAAAGGGTAAAATTAAAAATAAAGTCAATGTTATCAAGAGGCAAATTTTAAAAGTGATTATGTAAACTCGTCATAGGGATAGGGAAAGGGTTATCAGCACATATACAAGGGCCCTCTCAGGGTGACCTACTCATTTTCTTTTCTCTCTTTCTATTTTGTACATTGGCATCCAAGTGAGATAATGCTTAGACTGTTTAGGTGCGTCGAGTTAAGATGCAACCCACTTCGCAAAATAGCTTCGAAATCTCCCAGTAGACAACGTCGTTAGCCACGTAACGCTGTTATTATTATTATTATTATTATTATTATTATTATTATTATTATTAGCACCGCGTCTTACTACCCGTTCGGGTTATACGCACTTACGCTAATGTGTAATGGTAGGGTGATTGTGAGATGAAATGAAGGACCTACAGTTTAACGTGGAATCCGAACCACGGTGGAGGCCTGGCATTCCTCACATTCACAAGATGTCTTGTCAGAGGTGAAGGAAGGGTTTGGCAATCAGATAAATCTGTGCCGTGACCGAGGATTGAACCCCGGCCGCCAGCATAGAAGTCTGACACCTTACCCCTGGACCACCAGGTCACCATGGTGATATCAACTGTTCTTTAATATCCGTCGAGGCTGTTCAAGAATATAATGACCACTTTTTCTCTTCATTTAAAAAGTTTCTCATCTAATGCCGCTATGCTTTTGACAGATATTCAACAACTGTTGATATCACCACGTGGAGAAAATTAAACTCTTGTGTTTCTAGTGGAGCAATATTTTATTTATTTTGGTCAAAAAAAAAAAGTTTTGTCATAAAAATTGCAAAAACCATTACCTTTTCTCTTGTTCCCTTCCATCCCATCTTAAGATTCCACTTATCAGACAGCTAGCAAAAGTTTATAAAGCTATTTTAATGTGTTTATACGTCAAATCATGTGATATGCAACTTTCAATATATATTGAATAACATTAATAATATTGTAAAATTTTATCAATGTTATGTTGAACGCAAAAAAAAAAAATTTATATAAGGTGCTTCGAATATCCAAACACCCACTTCAATGGCCGAATAGTAGGATATATATAGGGTGTGACTACCCCATGTTAGACTGGCCTTCTGATGATAGGGAGATCAGGGTTTGAATCCCAGTCAGGTGTAGTGAGGCTGCTTATTCCTAAATGGTTGTATACTGTTTATCAAAGCAAAATGCTGTTTAGTTTCCCCTGAATTCAACCTGAATCATTCATAACACATTATTGTAGTTAGCACAAATTAACTTTTGTGTATATGGTTTTCCACTCTCCATCCAGGCAAATGCAGGTGAACTTCCTTTAAATATAACTTTACTGATATCTAAAACAATTAGCGTAATTAGTACATAAGCGTACAAACCGAACGGGTAGTAAGACGCAGTGCTAAATAAATAAAAAAAACTTAGGTGTGAAGCCCGAACGAAAAGGTGATGCTAAAAATTAAAATACACACACACACATATTGAATTGTTCTAGCAAGTAGGTTTATATGAGGCACTGGTTCAAACCCAAATTATGGTTAATTTGTATTAGTAATGAATTTGTGTTGGATTGTCCTATCAACCAATTATTTACTGTACAGTTTCTGCTGTTTAGAAGGCCAGCTTCATTTTCATGTTTAACTTGATTAAAAATTAATTTGAAACTGACTTTTAACAAAGTGAACGTTTAACTATACTATCACAGGCTTTGATACAATATAATCGAGATTAAATATCTTCTTAATGAAACACAATTATCGGTACTTTATTTATGTTGGAATGCTTCGTTTGTTTTTTATGGTACAGTATCTTACAATACATTCACGATCTTAGTTTACTTGGATGACAGCTCAAAAAATTACAAGAAATAATCCCTAATATATCCCTACGCCAACAGCTGACATGTCACTTTGGATAACTGTAATGAAAACGTATGAAAAAATGGAGGCCTCAACATTAACCAAATATTTTTCTTTTCAACGTTTTGACATTATCTTAAAAAAATTATTTAACTTAGAAACTATTGAACTCACAATAAATTAAATTTATTTATGAGCAAATTTAGCCGTAAGTAATATTTTGACAGACTGGCGGTTTAGGTATAGGGTTTCAAATTTCTGTTTTAAGGGTAGAGGGTTCAAATCCTGGTTCCGGCACAGATTTATTTTATAACCAAACCCTTCCTTCACCTCTGGCAAAGTGTTTTTTTTCACGCTTTGTGAATGTATGGAATGACAGGCCCCCACCGTGGTTCGGAACCCACGTTAAACTGTTGGTCCCCTTTGCCTTCTACCATCATCATTCTCACGTATCATCCATCCTACCATCCTACCATCTGGGGATAATGGAATTCCCCTTATGGTGTCCCCATCTCAGAAATGAATTCCTTCATAAATCGCCAGGAGAGAAGAGGTAAGATAAGGTCAAATGGCCAGATCCAGAGCATCCTCCTCCCCCCAATTAATATTCTACAAACCCCTTCGGTGGCCGTATGGTCTTACGCGCTACTCTCATGTTGTTCTATATTGCTGATGACGGGAAGATCGAGGTTCGAATGTCAGTCGGGTGCATTGAGGGTGGTTTATCCAAAAGAGTTTACCACTTTCCCTTAACGCAAATGCGGGTACATTTCCTATAACAATAATCTCCATAATCCCTAAAACCATTAGGGTAGCTAGTACATAAGCGTATAACCTGAATGGGTAGTAGGACGCGGTCCTAAAAAAATCCACTATCAAGTGTCATCATTTACTTATTTACAATTACTTCTAATCGAGTCGACGGTGCCCAATCTACTTTTATTATTATTAATTTGAATAAAGTCGACGGTGCCCAATCCACTTGTTTACAATTCCAATTCCCTATACAAGAGTCTACGGTGGTCAGCCCATCACACTCTCACATAAAAAGTGTCCAGTTTACCACCACGCGTTAAAACCAAAATCGGAAAGAAATCCTCCTCCTCATCCTGCCACACCAACAAAAACTATCGTTCATAGAGATATTAAAATAAACACATGACGTCACGTTTCCCTTGTGTGAACGATGGTGCCTGCGCACACAGTCTTATCTGCCCCGGTGTTTTATATACAGCCTGAATCATGGCAATGGGGAGGGTTATCAGAGGGGGAGAGGGTGTGGGTGGGGATAAAAAACACTCAAACACTGCGAAACATCCCCGGAGGCTCGTGTACCCCCTGTGTGTGTATGTATGTGTGTGTGTGTATATGTGTGTGCGCGCAGGTCAGAGAAGAGAGCCGTTGCTCTTAAGTAGAAGATCGGAGGGGGAAATAAAAATACCAACACCCCTAGTTTTGTATAAAAACTTTGTCAAGTTTAAAAATAAATGGTACGGAACTCCGCGCGGACTTTCTAGCTCTATTGTTTGAAAATGGAGATATTTACTCAAAACTCGTAATATATGTGAAACGAAATAATATACACTATTAAACCCAAGAATAAATTGCACTATACATATGTAAAACATTTTTTTAGTCCCAGTTTTAAATTTTATAATTTGGTTTTTAAAGAATTAATGTCCTCATTTGTATGTTTGGACCAATAAAAAAGATCAATGTTGGGTCCACAAGGGTCAACATTTCGTATTAAAATTTCAACTTCCGGTTAAAATTTTCGACATTTTATTAGAGGTTGCAAATCTATTAAATTCCTCATTTATAAATTTTGACCAATACAAAATGTAAATATTGACTATTGAGTCTAAAATGGATATAGATAATTGCTGTACAAACATTTCTCCTAAGAGGTTTAAGCAGTGGCGGCTCGTAGCTAAAATTAGTGGGGTGCTGCTCCAGAATTTTTTTAGCCTTTGTTTTAAAATTGTGTGAAAGGAAAAAAAAACATGTATAAAAAGAAAATTTATTCAGAAACTTGATAAAATCTTAACAAAAGAAAAACCAAACTTTTTTACTTCCTTTAATTTAAATTGTTACAGTTCAAGCTTGATCTATACATTTAAAAATGAAATCCATTCTTCTTGTTTTGATTTGCGCATAAAGTTCAATAATTTTCTCCTTGATCTCTGGATGGCAATTGAGGAAATTTTTTCTCCATTGAGAGTACTGTAAGCGCATTTAGTCTTGCTGTTAAATAAAAGAACCGAAAAAAAAGAATCAAATATAATAGCTGGGAGCAGAATAATAGTCTATTTCTACACTCCTCTACACTTTATCACATTCAAGAATATGATACACGGTTTTAAAGCACAACACACTCTGAGTAAAAAACACTTTCTTCCACCATCACGCCAGAGCTGGCACTGCGAGAGCAGCAGTGTTCTACCCACCCCCATTCTATGTGCGCATGCGCACAACAGTCAAACACCACGTCGCTGGCACTGTGAAGCGCACAGTTCCATACAAAGATTTTTGTATATTTTTCATAAACTTGGGGATGGCTACTGAAGTACTGACATTAAGCTTAAGGAATGTATATTGTACTACAAAACTAAAGAAAGAATTAAAGAATAAAGGACTCATTATATTAAATGTTATCGATAATATCAAGTGGAAATAGGAGGTGCTGCAGTTCCGCAGTGCCTATACAAGAGTCGCCACTGGGTTTAAGGGAAAACAACAAAATTTAGAGACTTATTTATATTTAATTACTCTATGGTATTGAAGAATTATTGCGTTAAAACTTAAGTAGTATCTTTCTACAACTAAAGCTCACAAAATGGTATTACTATATTTGCCAATATCTCAGAAACGGTTGGATTTATAAAAATATAGTTCATATAAGAGTTGTTTATTTTTAATAGTACTACAATTTTGCAATGATAAGTTTTTTAGTATCTCAACTAGTTGTAGAGATACGGAAGTTTCTGCTTTTGTAAAGTACCCTAAAATTAATTTTCATGGTAAAATGAAAATAGCCAGTTTAAATTTTAATCATCACCAAGATACAAATTTTAATCAAAATCGTTAAGAGTCGATTTTGAGAAAATAGATTTTTCGCCCTTTCTTAAACTACTCTTTAATTTTAAGTTCAAACAGACATACAGACAGACGGCATTGCAAAGACCACTTTTTAGGGTTTGGGGAGAGGGGGGGGGGTCCTTGAGACGTCGACATCCATCAACATTTCAGGTTAGATTTTCTTTTGCGGTCGCAATACTTTTACCTTTTGTGTTCGAAAAATTTTTAAAAATAAATAAATATATATATATATATATATATTTACGTATAGCTTATAAGTTATTGGTTTTATAAAAATATGCTTCTTATAAATATTTGTATCATCATAAAGAGACCTACATATTTTGTAACGATAAGTAATTTCATATCTCAAATAGTTTAGGAGATATATATAAAAAAGATAATTTACGCATCAGACCGTAGCTCTTAAAATCATTTTGCAGAAATATTGGGGGAAGCCATTTTGTTTGGAATATTTATAAATGAATTTTAATCAAAATTGTTAGAGCCGATTTTGAGAAAATCGACTTTTCTTTTTTTGCCCTTCAGTATACTACCCTTAATTTTAGGGTTAAATATCCAATTCCAAAAATCCCTCGGAGCAACCCTATGAAAACCACCAAGTTTTAGCCCCATCGGTAAAATAGTTTAAGCTCTAGTTGGAGGTACAGACGGACAGACAGACAGACGGACGGAAAATCAAAAACAACTTTTTTGGATTCGGAGGGTCATGAAACGTCAAGATTCATCAAAATCTTGAGTTCGATTATTTTGACGATCACAATACTTTCTCTACCTGTAAGATAGCGATAAAGTAAAAACAATTGATATATCTGTTTAATGTTGAGGAATAGTTCAAAGTCATTTAGTTAATTGAAATGAGCAGTTCATTTAATTAGTTCAATAGTGATCGTAGTTAGGTCGTTCGCGAACTATAACTCGTAGTCCTTGAACGACCTTATTTACAACTCGTAGCTAGGTAGTTCACAGGCAACAGCTCGTAGTTAGGTAGTTCACAGGCTACAGCTCGTAGCTAGGTCATTCAAGAACTACAACTCGTAGTTAGCGAACTACAAGTTGTACTTAGGTCATTCGCAAACTACACCTTGTCGATTTTTGTAAAGTCATTATAAAAGTATTTTTTAAATATCTTCAGTTTTAAGTGACTTTTACTAAGAAATTTGATAACATTCTATAAACTCACTTATTTTTTAATTTACTGTCACACAATCACTATTTGAATATATTTAACCATTTTCAGACTGCTTGACACCTTCCTTTGTTAACATGAAATAAAACATTGGTTTACCCGGAGTTTTGCCCCTCGCACACAAGACCTATTATGTATGCCCGCTTGGATAGGCATGCGGACTAAACGTTAAGTTCATTTTATTTGGTTTGACAAGGATGACAAGTTCGTGGTTTTAAGAGTGTTTTATATTTAAACAAATTTTAGTCTCCCTCCCCGCAAATGTGGTACATTTTCTTTAAATTCTAACTCACTCCTTCTTAACCCATATTAGCAAAGTTTAATGTGGATAATTTGGATGGGTAGTAAGACTCGATGCTAAATAAAACTAACTTAAAATACAGTAGGCTTACATTTCATCTACTTTTCTAACATCACTGTTGAAAGTAGACTAATAAACCAATTTATAATTGTTAATTAATGTTAATGTAGGCCTATCTATAAACGTGACGGTCAATAGAATTAGCCATGACGTCAAGTTCAACGATTTACGAACGTTGATAACATTTTATGTATTATTATTGTTATTTTATCGGTAATGATATCATATCTATCAAAAATGACAGCTGCAGATCACATGAATTGATGTATGAATACGTGAAAGTAGATCTAGTAGCGTTTTTAGAGGTCAGATAAACTTTATATTATTAGGTTCTATACGCTACGCATATTAAAAGTAAAGTCGTTATTTTAAAAAGCAAAACTATCTGGATAAGTTGACTTTCCTAACTTCTATGGCAATTTATTTAATTTATATGAATTTAGAACCCACTTCGGTGGCAAAATAGTCTAAAGAGCTACTCTCGCAGTCTACTAGAATGCCGATGATGGGGAGAGCGAGGTTCGAATCTAGGCCAGGTTCACTGAGGGTGGTATTTTCCAAAATGGATTTCTACTCTCCCTTTACGCAAATATGGCTACACTTACATTATATATAACATTCCTTAGCTTTAAAACCACTAGCGTAATTACTAGGCTACATAAGCGTTTAGCCCGAACGGGTAGTAAGACATGATGCTAAAAAATAATGTAGGCCACAAAAATATCAGAAGTTGGATTGCAACCAAATGAGCTTATTTTTAAAATAAAATGTTAAATCACAAGTGGAAATTCATCCTCCCACTCACCCGTCTTAGATTAGAACCTTGATCTCCACATCACAGGTATCTACAGTCTATCGCGACCACGCAACCATCGGTGCGGGTATTGGGGGGCGGGGGGTTAACGATGACCATTAAATGCGATCGGTTCCTAACTATCTTAAAGAGGGTAAAACAAGAATGATTTTGTTAATCATCTTTTCATTTATTGATCTCGTGGTTTTCCACCTCAGTAACGCCCCCAAGGTTGGAAGGAGGAGGAGGAGGAGGAGGGAGGGATGGTGCCCATCACGTTCACGCGGGCAACTGTACCCGGGGGTCCGAACCTCGAGATCCCCGCCATGTGGCAATTGCACAACACCGTCGAGCCAGCGGAGCGTGGCGGGCGAACCTTTACAATCTACTGCAAGAAAACCTAGCCCCGGCCAAACTTCTCACCCTTTCCATATCGCATGGCAGGGGAACAGAAGAGAGAGAAAGAAGAGAGGTAATCAGGAGAGATGACCATTTCCCGCTAGAGTTTATAATGAATCAATAATAGGGAACAGCTGAGGTGGCCGCATGGTCTAAGAACCTCTTTGGGTCAAGCGATAGATCATCTTTTATCCACTTTAATTTTACTTTAAAAAAAATAATGTTGTCTATATTTCTTAAATTTATTCTTAACATTCATTATTTCCACCAATACTTATATCTCCACTTTTTTTTAAATCATACCTTTACATTCCTTGCTGTTTCCAGCCTGTCACCTAGGTCAGTTTTTTATTCAAGCCCTATGCCATAAATCGAACCCGAGACTTTTAGCTCTGTAGGCAGACATGCTACCAACTGATCTAAGGTGTCCACTAATCCCACTATCACTACTTTACATTATCGAGTAGTGTTTCTATTATGTCTTGTATTTGGAAGAAGGTACAGGAAAGGTGGATTAGTAACAAACACAATACCATATTATTTAAATGTTTTATAAGTTAACATTACCCAATGTGGCCAAACAATGTAGGTTTGGTCCCACTCAAATATTATTTGAAAGCACTTGATATATTTGTGAGTCTATAATACTCAAAGATCGACTGAAAATTGTTGCGAGATCGACCGATCGATCGCAATCGACCAGCTGTCGACCCCTGAGTCAAAGTGTCGCTCTCGAAATAGTTTGACTGCCAATGACGGGGAGATCCGGGTTCGAATCCCGATCGGATTTACTGAGAGTATTTTTTACCTAAATGGGTTTCCACTCTCCCTCCACTCGAATACATTTAAATTCGACCTGAAAGACACGTAGCTCTTTTTTTTTTTTTTAAAGGCCCTATATTAATTCTCTTCTCACACTCAAAGTATCGACTATCGCGCTTGGTGGTTGGATACAAAAGCGTCACTAACGTCAGGGTTGCCAAGTTTGCGTAGGCCATACTGTAATCAAAACCTTTGCAAATAAATCTCCCATCGTTCCATTGTGATTCGATTATATTAATTTTTTTTACCGGAAAATTGACACAAAGGAAGGTGCGGGCGGCATTGGAGGAGCCAGCGTCAGTGGCCGCACAGACCATTTGGGCACCCTACACGATCAGTAATACTGTCAGTATTACCGAGTCAGTAATTCCGTCAGTATTGTAAAATGCAACGATAACGATGGCATGACCCTACACGGTCAGTATTAATGACAGTAATACGGACCGAACTTATACGAACTCAAGTTGGAAACAACTCAGTGGAGGTCTAACTCGATTAGGGAAACATTATTATTTCTTGAAAAAACTCAACGTTTTTAGACTTCTTAAAAATGAATAACATGGAAAAAGCGTGTTTAGCCATCATATTATGTCAAAGTACGAAGAAGACTGTGAGACGTAAGCATTGGGTGAAGGAGTGGCTAAAAAAACGTGATCAATACTCACATATAAATCTATTAAGTGAGATACAACTTACCCATGCCAGTGATTACCAGAATTACTTTAGGATGAGTTCAGAAACTTTCAACGTTTTAGCAGACAAGGTGAAGCCCTTTTTAGAGAGAAATAATACGAATATGAGAAATTGTATTTCTGTCGAAGAGAGATTAGCGTTGACCTTAAGATACTTAGCAACAGGAAGACATTTTGAAGATTTAAAATTTTCAGTCATAATGTCAACATCGTCAATCAGCTATGCAGTCCTGGAAACATGTAAAGTGCTAATAAAAGTTCTGCGAAACTATATGAAGGTAGGTGGATGGATAAAATATTGCTTATATAATATTTAACATAAATTTAATCTAATTTATATACGTGTATTTAATTCTATTAAGGTTGTTCATTGTGGTACTTTTTTAAATTACAATTACAAAATAGTATTATCAGTGTATGAAGAAAATAGAGACTTAAAATTATGCTCTTTATTTGATAAAAATAATTTGCCATATTCGTAAATTATCCATACTATTTTATTTTTCAGTTTCCAACAACAAGCCATGAGTGGATTCAAATCTCAAGTGATTTTGGAACAAAACACCAATTTTGGAACTGCGTGGGAGCAATACACGGTAAACACATTGCCATAAAAAAACCAACAAACTCAGGCTCTCTGTACTACAACTACAAAGGGTTTCACAGTATAGTACTATTAGCTGTGGTGGATGCCAACAAGAAGTTCATCATGGTGGACGCTGGAATAAACGGTCGAATATCTGATGGAGGTGTTCTTTTTTATTCCAAATTTGGAGAACTGTTAGAACAAAATGCTCTAAATCTTCCAGATCCTTCACCAATACAGAACACTATGGAAAGTTTCCCGTTCGTGTTTGTTGCCGATGAAGCTTTTGCGTTGAACGTAAATTTAATGAAGCCTTACCCATTGAAGTTACCTCTGACCAATAAACAGCGGGAATATAACAAACGCTTATCTCGTGCTCGAGTAGTTGTGGAGAACGCTTTTGGGATACTGGCAACTAGGTTTGGAGTATTCCAGAAGCCAATATGTCTAGAGCCAGAAAAAGCTACCATAATTACGTTGGCTTGTTGTTATTTACACAATTTTCTTTCTAAGAAAAGTGCCAACACATACTTTCCTTGTAGCAGTGAAAGTACAGATGAGTGCACTATGTTACCTTTACAAGGTACGTCTCATAGAAACAGTTCGAACAACGCTAAACAAACCAGGGCACGCTTTGTTGAGTATTTAAGCAATGAAGGCAAAATGTGAAATTCATGCAGTGAATGTTTGTAAATAAATAAAAACAAATAATAAACAAATATGTAAAAAAATCAATACGTTTGGTAGAAAGGTAAATTATTATTGGATGATTTGTTTGTAAAATAAGGGTTATTCAAAATATATATTACATTTATTATATATTTCTGTGTTTTTGATTTCTAAACAACACCATTAGTTCGCGTCTACTCTAGAATTCCTCCTTGACATAATTAACATTCTAGATCAGGGTTCGCAAAATCTCGGCCCGCCCGACATAGCTGACCGGTCCGCTTAGCTGCAATACTTTTATATAACTATACAGCTATGCAGCCTTGGAAACATGTGAAGTGCTAATAAAAGTTCTGCAAAACTACATAAATGATAGGCAGATTAATAAAACATTGCTTGTATAATATTTAACATAGATTTAATCAAAATTAATATACATGTATTTAATTACTATTAAGGTTGTTCAACATGGTATTTTTTAAATTACAATTACAAAATAGTATTATCAGTGTATGAAGAAAATAGAGACTTTAAATTATGCTCTTCATTTGAGGGCTGACAATTATTTAACTGTGTTTCACTAGGATTAGGCTGACAGTATAGTGGCTCGTTTGAATGCTGGTGATGATAAGGAGAGGGTGTGTTATTGTAAGAAGGAATTTGACTGGTCATATTGGTAGACTCTGAAGTAGACGAATAATAAATGCTTGGACTTGTTAATTGAAAACTTTCATTTATTTTTACTGAGTCCTTGTGTAGCGTTCCTAATTGAGCTTCAAATAAAACATCATTAATTGCCTTCTCTGCGAACAATCGTTGCCTAGGATGAACATCTTTTAATTTCTTTGCCCACACTTTGGCAATGTCTAAATACTCATCATTGACATTTCCTTCTTTTGATGAATTCGCCAAATACTTACACGCGAGGCTGAGTAGCTCATTCTGTTTGGCTGTAAGGCCTTGTGTCTTTTGCTTCTTAGCCGGCTGTTGTGAAGGTAGGCCTACAATCGAGCTTGATGATGCAGCCATTGGTCTTGGGGTGGTGACCACTGTTGGTGTTTGTGGTAATGGTGACCCACAGTGGTCCTCAGAATGCTGTTCTACCTGGTTAGCGTCCGTGCATTCAGCTTGTGGTGCCTGGAAATGAAGGATTCAATCAAATTAAAAAATTAGGCATTAATACGCACGCATAATGTATTACCATATTCGTAAATTATCCATACTATCTTATTATTCTGTTTCGAACAAGAAGTCATGAGTGGATTCAAATCACAAATGATTTGGGAACGAAACACCAATAATTTTGGAACTTGGTAAAACCAACAAACTCAGGTACACATTTCTAAAACTAACTTACCTCCTTTGTGGCAACCACTTGCATGGTTACATTAGCTGGAAGTTCACACGAGCCAAGAAATTGTAGGGCGTTGAATACCCAAGATGTCGGTTGGTAAATCTCCTCGGATCCAGCTCCGGAGCGTTTTGACGCTATAATTTTTTTTATCTCTTTGCGGTAGTTGGATCTCAAAGTATTTATCTTTTTCCTAACATCTTCCTTGGTAGCGTCCGGCTTAATTTTCTGATAGCACTCTAACATTTTTAACAGTGCCGAATTGCGCTTGTGTTTATTCATATAATCAGGACGACGAATGTCCCACAGTTCCGGGAGTGTTTCATATAATTCTATAAAGTTTTGTAATAACTCACGGTGATGGTCTTTGGCACATTTACCATCTAATAACATTGTTTCTTCAACTACACTGTCATCTTCATCGTTGCAGAGAGTAACGCCTTCAGAAACCTCCTCCATCGTTCATGCTTTTACTAATACTGATGGAAAAACTGACACTAATACTGATGCAAGCTCTCGCGCGTGGTATTACTGTCAATATCCCCCACCACTCTGCGATACTGATGGTTTTACTTCAAGAAACCTAGATATTCATCAGTACTTCTCATCATTCCATCAGTATTCACCCTACACGGTCAGTAATACTGTCACTATTTCTTAATACTGACAGTATTACTGATCGTGTAGGGTGCCCTTATAGAGCTTCCTGCAACTAACAGTCTAAGTTCTTACAATTTACGTGCTCCTCATCTCAGTGTTTTGTAACAGAGAAATGTCTCTGAGAGTAATAATATATCTGACTTATTTGAACAGTACCTCTCCCGCTATACAAAAAGCTTCTTTGATAAGTACTTCATCTTAAAAAAAAATTCCGTATCATGAAAACATCAGAAATCTTAAAGGACGCCTTTGACCTACTGTCAGTCTGAGTATATGTGAACTGCTGAGGGCTTAACGTCAACATAAATTCAAGAACATTGGTCTTCCTAAGTTCACCACCCTCAGGAAAATAAAAAACATATGTTTTATGAATAATTCGGAAATATTTTTCTATGTTTGCTTTCTTGCGCAATTTAATATTAGAGCTACAAATAAGGCAGACACACTTATCTTTAACTATAACAAATAGGACCTGTTCTTCCCATTCACTGTGATAGTGATAAGCTTTGCTTACTTCTTACTACTGCCTGGTTGACTAGTTTTTTACTGGAACTTTTAACGAAGTACCAATACTGAAACTACACGAGCACTGACAAAATAAGAATCATATTTACGATGAAGCGTTAACGACACATGTATGTATATAAGTTGCAACAGAGTACTATAGACTAAACTTGTGTTCTGCCGACGTTTCCAGAACGTTCTCGAGTGAGAAAAGAGGAGAAAGCGCTTCGAGTGGGTTTCTGTACAACTAATTACGATGATAATACTATAATTCCACGATAGAGGTCAGTAACTGTTTGTAGTAAAATATATTTTTCATTTTCTTACCTTTTCCTTGTTTCTGAAAAATGTATTGTTTTTCAAATGATATTCATAAAAAGAATTATGGTCTGCTATATTCAAATTCGTGGTCAACATCTTGGCCACCCATGCCGTATAAATACATTAAGGTTTGAGTCACCTAAGACTGAGCATGTTCATGACTGATGCGGAGAGAGATAATAGTACCCTACTTTAAAATATACCAGAGCTTGAATCCTGTAAGAGCTTTGTAGTCTCAATAAAGTTGCAATCAGCTCTAAGTCAGATGTTTCAAATAAGACAACATCCAGAAGAAATAAAAACACATCCAACTCCAAAACGCCAGTGGAAGTGAAACGAAACGGATTTGTTTGAATTAGACGTGGAGAAATATAGACTACTACTCTAATTTTTTTGGAGGCCGATAAAGTACTAAACATCAAGGGTCCTATGGTAATTAGCCAAATTAATATTTCAGTATATATGGGATTGCAGATGTAGTAATGACGACAATGTACATCCATTTAAAAAAATAATTCAACAACTTTGGAGATGAGCATTGGTCCACCACGTCATGTCATCCCAATTGAATCCCCTAAAAAATGGAAAATCACAAGCCACAGTTAAAATTGCTAAACAATTAAGACCAACGCGGATATGACTGATAAGTTGATGGCAATTATTCTAGAAGGGTGTAACATGCCAACACACAGTATTTTAGAAAGTATGGTGCAACGATTGATCTAAAAATTCTTTAAAACGTCACTTCTAATATAAAAATCAAAATTAGTAACAGATTACTCAAAAGATAGACAAGAATAAAATCGCATCCCAAAATAACTATGACAAAAAAAAAAAAAAAAAGCCAGAAATCTTGCTGAGCTCAAATAGCTTCGGTCAGAGGGTATAAAATATGAAGACGAGGTTGGAAAAATTTACTTGGAGCCACTCACATAGAGTATATCAAAAAAATACATTAGCTATTTGTACGTTTAATGTGCTAGTTAAGTCACTACATGGTTGCACGATGCTAAATGATTAGGGTATAATCTCCAATTAGGAAAATTTAAAATGCATTCCCTGTACTCCTTTCATAGTATATTTTGATATCTGTAATAAGTAGAATAAATTAAATCTGATTGAAGTCTTGTACACCTATTATATGTGTCTGTGTGTGAATCATTCAGATATTTTTTAGTAAACTCTTTATGCATTAACCTGTGGACTAAAGTGCATGTGATTCCTCCTTCCACCCATTAGCTGCGGCCAAGAGCTCGAAAGTAAAGAGCCATTCTTCAAACGACTCATCCGTATCCCCACTAAATTTGGACGGAAACAAAGATGAACCAGCCATAGCGCTAAATAATAAATACTGTCACAATTATCTATAATAGTGAAGAGTACCGTTCAGTCGCACTAGCTATCAGGTAGCACACACTCACAAAATACAGAGAACATAATAATAGTAAAAATATGTATTGGTTTTGGAAGCACATCCACTACTAAACACTCAAATTAATAACAGTACTAGATTACAAGTTAATAATAAACTATCGTTCTAAGCGTATCACTTTTATACGAAACTATTACACACACCGCATGCCACCAGTGTAATATTTCTTTATTCCGCGTTACCCGCCTCTGTGGCGTAGTTGGCTAATGCGCTTGTCGTGTTGAGCCCGACTGCTGAGGACGGGGAGATCGAGGTTCGAATCTCGGTCGGGTGAACTGGGGATGGTTTTTCCTAAATGGTTTTCCACTCTCCCTCCACGCAAATGCGGGTTCACTTCCTCTAATACAACCTTCCCAATTCCTAATCCATTAGCGTAATTAGTACTTAAAGCGTATAACCCGAACAGGTAGTAAGATGCGGTGCTAAATATTATTATTATTATTATTTATTCCGCGTTCACATACAGTACCAACCTAGTCGCCGCTCCAAGGCCAGATATCACACTACTTGGCTGCTGGACTCTGTCGCCAACCCTTCTCCCTTGATGAACACTAGGAGAGGGAGAATTATCCCGTTAAAGCTTTTAAGGGCAACGTTCCCCCCTACCTGCTTGTTTGAAGTCAGTGCTTTTCACTACACATCCAACAGAGTTTCGAACCTTAATCTTCCCGTCATTGGCGGTCAAGTACACTGCAAGCATAGCGCCTTGGACCATGTGGCCACTGAAGCAGGAATCCTTATAATTAACGGAATGTGCTTATTTTGGTTTTTGCCACAACTGTACTTTGTGATAACCAATTTTAATATCATAAACTTAATGCTTTTGTAAAATTCACATAAACCAAGTAATCAAATTTATGCTATCTTCATTATTATTTTTCTCTTTCTGGGAGTATGTAGGATGAGGGTGTGATAAAATATTAACCAGGCCTATGTATAAAATCAGTGGTGGATCGTCCATCAAAGGTACAGTGCCACACACATTTTAGTTTTGTTTAATGTAATTAATTATAATTAACTGAGAATACTGTCCATTATAAAAAAAAATTATAATTTTTTCTTCCAGTAAGTTAATTGTGCTAGCTATATTGTTGGAAGGTTTTCAAGATGTTAGGTGGCAGGCTCTGCAACACACTCCAAATCCCTTGTCTGGTGGAAGGGTGTAGACCAGAGGTCCCCCCCCCCCCCCCCCCC
>CABFVZ010001225.1:60803-149035 GCA_902151445.1 Timema monikensis
GGGGGGGGCGTATAAATAATTCATAATGAGTTACCAGACGGCATTTTAGAAGTGGGTTGTGACGAAATTATTGATAAATTCAATGAAGCTAAAGGAAGTGTAGATGAAAAGTTTTAGGGACTTTTTCCGTACCCAGTTCCAAAATGCAGAAGGTTTGCTTAGGTACAGTACATCTTAGAACAAATCAACGTTATTTTAAAAGACAATGTTAAAAGCAGATTGCACAAGGTTATCATGGTGCAACTATCATGATTGGAAAAACAGGTGGAACTAAGGTTATATTCAAAGACGCCTACAAAAATGCTTTCTCTTTCCAGAGTTAGCTACATCAATTTAATTTGACAATCAAGGGCATTGCACAAAATATATTAGGAGGAGAGGTCGGGGTGAGACAGTGAATTTACAAACTCTTGGCGTTCCGAAATGAGAAAAATTCCCATGTGACCAGGTGACAAGGGCAACGTTGAGAACACCGGGGATCTGGGTGTAGTGTATGGAATATTCACCAGTTAAAAGGGAGCCGGGGTTATCCATTGGAAAAATTGTAAAATTTGAGAAGATAGTTGGGCCTTGAATCGAGGTTTTAGGCAACTGTATTTTTAAAGTTATTTGTAAATGATAGATTTTTCAAGTTTTAAGTGTTACTTATTTTAACATTCACCATTATTACGTGTAGCAAAACTAACATGTTTCGGCTCGTAGTGGTAGTAGTAGTAGTAGTAGTAGTAGTAGTAGTAGTAGTAGCCTTCAAACTAGTGGGTAGTGACAACGGTGCTACTAGCCAACTTGATTAACTAAGCTATCATCGGCTTCCGTGGCCACATGGTCTAACGGGCTACTCTCGCAGTAGACTAGACTTCCGATGTCGGGGAGATCAAGGTTCGAATCTCAGTCTGTTGTAGTGAGGCTGGTTTTTCCAAAATAGTTTTCCACTCTAACTACACGCGAATGCGGGTACAATTTATCTAAATACTACCTTCTTAATCCCTGAAACCATTAGCGTGGTTACTGGTTAGTACATAAGAGTATAAACCGAAGAGGAGTAAGATGCGGTGCTAAAAAACTAAGCTCTCTATACAATCAACTATAGAAGATATCTCCTTTCAATGCTTGGTGAGTTATGAAGTTGGGGACTTTTGAAGAGTAGGGATTGACAGTGTGGAAATTTAAGATTTGTCTGCAAAATCTTGATTATTCACAAAATTTCCAGACTCTAAGCTTTTCCCCAACTTTGGGAGGGTGTACATTTATCCTCTTACAGCTTTTAATGAATAATGGACTTCACTTTTAGAGATATTTTCCATTTGGAAATTAGAAAACTATGCCAGAAACACAGCTAAAGCAGAAAAGTACTTTTATAATTTGAATAGTTTTGAAAACGTTCTCAGAAGCATAATGTCATAAGAACAACTGCTGGAGTTGGTAATGTTGTACATAGAGAAAATAAAATCATTCCAAACTTCAACAACAAAGTAATTGAGAAGTTTTTTCAACGTATAAGCAGCAGAAGAATGGATTGTTTTATACAAATAAAAATTCGTATTACATTAATGTCAGTAGCCACTGGACCCATCAACCCAGTTTGACCTACTTTTCCTATTGGCTGAAATTGGTCACGTGACCACGCCCCTTGCTTTCTGATTGGCTGTTGGTTTCCCCCCTCCCCTACCTCTCACCTCTGCTCCTCATGACCCCCTCCTGACACCCACTCCTCCTCATGACCTCTTTTTCCGTGTTCCAGACATGTTGGTTCTTGTTCCAAACATGTTGGTACTTGTATTTTATTGTTTTATATCTTATTTTTGTATACTCATAACTTTTTTATGTATGAATATTTCTTTTTTATTTGAAATTAAAGGGCTTTTATTCATTGATTAGAGGTTTTTTTTATTGAAATGCGGTCCCCGGCGTCGGGCGTGGAGCACGAAGCTTTTCTGATGGCAGCGTGGCGTAGAATGAACATTGGCTCCCTGTCACAAGACTCTGTTGGATTTCCTTTCACTTCCCCGCATCTCGTCATGCCCCCTCTTCTACTTCCTTTCTCTTTTTCCCGCCACCAACCCCATATTTCATGGACTCGGAAATATCAAATTTCAACATCTGGTTTTAACCGTAGGCCATGTTGTTAATAGCATCGACACCATTTCAGACTCGTTAACTCCGCATTGTCCCGTTATCTGGCACTCGACCTCTTGAGCTCATCGAATGTGGTAGCCAAAGTTATTACTTAGCCACCAACAAGGCGTTTTCGTGACAGACAGAGATTCAAACCTCGAACCCCTGCACTAAAGTTGTTGAACGGTATCTAGCAAACCCCGACCTCGAAACATTTTTTAGCAGCGCGTCCTAAAACCATGGGGGGGCGGGGGGGATGTGTACCCGCATTTCGGGAGAGTAGAAAATCACCCAAGCGAGATTTGAACCCACAACCTCCTTCCGCCATAACTATATGAGTGATATGGAAGTCACGGGTGTCAAAGTCCTCTGAATGTGCCCCAAGCTAAATAAACTTGTTGTGTTTCAGCTCATGCGATGAAAAGTATACTTGGAATATTTATTATTACTCAGTCATTGACACGGGATTCAAACCCGGGACTTTTGAAATAACAAAAAAATTTACTTCTGTCTCTCTTGCTAAAAGTGATATAATTATTAGTACCGAAAGTTTTTTTAGCTCACGCTATGAAATGTATATTTGGAATATTTATGATTACTCGAATCTGGACTTTTGAAACAAAAAAAAAAACTTCTGTCACTTTCTTGCAAAAAGCGATATAATTATTAGTACCGAAATTTTTTTAGCTCACGCTATGAAAAGTATACTTGGAATATTTATGATTACTCAGTCATTAACACGGGATTCAAACCCGAGACTTTTGAAACAAAAAAATAAACTTCTGCCTCTCTTGCTGAAGACGATATAATTATTAGTACCGAAAGTATATTTAGCTCACGCTATGAAAAGTATACTTGGAATATTTATAATTAATCAGTCATTAACACGGGATTTGAACCCGGGACTTTTGGCACATCAACAAATATAAAGTTCTGTCTCTCGTGCTAAAAAAGAGATATAATTATTAGTACCGAAAGTTTCTTATTTATGATTACTCAGTCATTGACACGGGATTCTAACCCGGGACTTTTGGCTCAAAGAAAATAATTATCATACGCAATATAGAATTCTGTCTATCCCCTGTCAGAGTGTCTAATTGATGATTTCGAGATTGTCACGCTATCTGTTTTCGAAAAAGTAACAGTGGGGGCTTAAAATGAGCTGTATTTAGCTGCCACCTATTAAGGAAAAATCGTTCTATGCTCTTCATGCAAGAGTGAAATAAGTGCTGATTTAAGTGAGGGATAATATTGTAGTTAAAGAAAGGCAAACTATCTATAGTTAGTTGCAGCATACTAATTTTAAAGAGTATTTACCAGATAGTTTCAAAATGTCTAGAATTAAACAAGTAATAATCAAGTAGGTGTGCGTCCGTCCAATGCTCCCGAGTTAGAATCACGGTCTCAATCGCCGCTACCCCCGTCATAGACACCTTAGACCACGCGATCATCGACCGGGGGCATACCACTCAATGCACACAACATTTGCGAGAGTCAGAAAAAAAGAGGTAGTTTTTATGGTCGAACTTATTTTCCTAGCATAGCTACGCTTTATCATCATAAGATAGGCAAGTGCACCAGCATTTTGCTAAAACAAATTTATTTATTCTGCGCTATGGGGTGCCCACAACCCGAGGGCTAGCACAGCTAATGTCGTCCTTGTGTACCCGCACTTGCTATCCAAACTTATTCATTCTGCGCCAAAGTGTACCCACATTTGCATGAACAGATATAGCAGAGTCGCTACCCAGCACGTCCATCCTCATCGACAGTTAGAAGGTGTCTGGTGGATAACGGGACTTACAAAGGGTATTATGCGCATAGGGCATGCACCGATGTGCATTGGGCAACCGGTGCCATTACAGGTGGCACGCCCTTTAAAGTCCCTATAAATAGACCTCGAAATCATTACAGTCGGTCATTTAAATTTGTGATTGTCTCCGATAATCATCAAGATGAGTTTCAAAGCGCTGGAAAATTGGATGAATTCCGGTATGTTTTAAAATCGTTTTGTATATTTTAATGGTTACTATTTTTCTTATTACGACTTTGATGTAAAGTGGAATTTGTTTCTTTGACAGACTTTCAAGAAAACCCACCCCGGCCACCTACAATGCCGGTAGCGCTGGGTAGCCTTGATCCGCTAGAGTTTTTCAGCGAGGATGGAATTTTCCTGGCGGATGGCGACTGGTCCATGGGTAATTAACGTTCTGCTTTAGATTTAAGCGTGATTGTCGTGTATATTTTCTCACGATATTAATTAATATGTATTTATTTAATTTCAGACTACTGGGATCCATATGGGCTGGATGAGGGCCTGCGGGACAACGTAGCGCCTGCAGCGACGTGCATTCCGGTGCCTGCCCTAGCGGAGACTGGCCCTGTACTAGAATTGCCGGTGCTCTGCACGGCACAGACGCTGTCCTAACGCAGCCCCCGTCATCCTCAGATCGCCAACCGCCATCCACACGCCACACCCCACCATCCTCTCACCAGTACCCATCTACAGAGGCCAGACCCCCACACACGCCGGTAGAAACTAGCTCCCCGATGTTTGGGATGAATTGGACGCGATAGACCGGCTGATATGTAAGTACCGTCTACATGTAACTATACTATAGCCACTAGTTTGGAAATATACTTTTTGTGTGCGCTCTCTTTCTCCCAAACCACCGTTATTTCGACAGCATACCAAAACCTTTTGTCATCTGGCTGTTTCGAGAAGGTTGTCGAAGACAGAAAATTTGTATTGGTGCTTTAGCCACTTATTAAATTTACGTTTACAATGTGCTGGATCAAATATTCAGCCACCACCTAAATGTATTTGATAGCGTGTCTGTATAGTAAACTATTGGTCCCGGGTTCATTTCCCGTACAAACATTCAAAGACAGAAAATTATAATTGTCGCTTTAGACACTTATTAAATTTACGTTTACAATGTGTTGGATCAAATATTCAGCCATCACCTTAGTGCATGGGATATCGTGTCTGTATAGTAAAATATTGGCCCCGGGTTCATTTCCCTACACGGTTGGTTTGATAAATTATCATACAGCTGGCAGGGTTTGTGGATGTTATAGTCTTAACATTTTATGAATAAAAAAGTGACCCGAGACTGAAAAATGGTAACGGTTATAAATTAAATATTTTTTTATTTATTTTTAAAACAAAATTATTTCCACCAAGAGTAAACTTAATTCTGTTCACTTTATATTTTTACCAATTTGTGTGAATACATGTATTCCCTGCAAATACCTTATTTCATTTGTGACATGTGTGTGTGTGTGTGTGTGTGGTTGTGCTTGCTTTTCGGGCCAACAGATAGCGTTGAAAGCCTGTTTCGAACATTAATATGGTTTTAAAAGGGTGGAAATTATGCGTTTTAAGTTTAGAGATATTTCTTACAGGCATTCAGGAGAAATTATATTGCTGATTTAGTCGATCATTAAATTGAGAAAGAGACAAACCCTATATTTTTGCCAAGGCAAGGGACCCTAGTTCGATTACAAACATGGGGTGAAAATGAGGGTTTAACTGCCCTTGTAGTTATCCTAGTGTGTATTTATTACACACACTTTGCGAAAGGTTCCGGGTTAGATTCCTTACATGGGTGAATATGTAAGTTTAACCCTTGATTGTGTTAAATTAACTGCCCTAGAATGTATTTTGTAGTTGTACTAGGGTTAAAGTGTATTTATTACACACACACACACACACACACACACACACTTTGAGAAAGGTCCCGGGTTCGATTCTCGGCATATATGAAAATGTAGGTTTAACCCTTCATAGAGATAAATAAACTGCCCTGGACAAAATTTGTAGTTGTCCTAGAGTTAAAGTGTATTTATTAGACACACTTTGCGAAAGGTCCCGGGTTCGATTTCCTACATGGGTGAAAATGTAGGTTTAACCCATCATAGTGATAAATTAACAGGCCTGGACTGTATTTTTTGCTGTACTAGGGTTCAGTTGTATTTATTAGACACGGATTCGATTCTTGGCATAGATGTAAATGTAGGTTTAACCACTCATAGTGATAAATTAACTGCCCTGGACTGTATTTGTAGCTGTACTAATGTTCGAGTGTATTTATTTAACACAGTTTGCGAATGTTGGTATCCGTTAAATCAATTATGTTTAGGAAAAATTGTAACATATTATATTAATACTGAAAGTAGATTGAAATTGAAAATTATTATACATTTTAAAGAGAAAAAAAATACGCGCATGCTTGGAACTATTTTATTTAAAGTGCTTACTTTGACACGTGCTTTTGTGTTATAGTTCAAATGGAGGCGAAAAATAGCGGGACGGTCTTCCCACCACCATTGCCAGGGAGTCCCCATCAACACACAACAGGAGCGCCGCTTAAGAACCAGGGAGACGGTGCTCGACCCCAAGCTGCGGTGCGGCAGACGGGGTGCGTGGTGGCGGTGACAACCGGACCAGCACTGCAATTGGTATTGAGTGGCCCGGTAAACCAGGTAGGTGGGGGCCTGTCGAATGGTGTCCCTCCTCGGATCGTCGAAGAGGGAATTAAATAATTGGGCGTTTCTTTTATACTGGTAGAGAAATTACCCTACATCTTGGTGCTCCAGCAAGCAATCGTGACGCATTAAGCTATCTTGAAGAACGAATTACTAATTTGCTTAATCTGCTGCAGGACCATGGCGTCAGCGCCGATGACCATGTTGGCTTACTTTTGAATAGCATGGACTCGACGTTGAATCCTGTATATGTCTTATTTAGGCTAGCAGATCAGTTAGACGCTTGAGCCGTGCTTAGTAACGTAAGTCGTAGGTTTAAAAGTAATAGTGTGTTTTTGAGTAAAGCACAACTGTACATTAAATTCAGCCATTTTAAGGAGCCGCGCGGGAGGGGTAGTCATAAGTGTGATAAACTCTCTCCCGCTAGCCCATATAGACCAAGGGATCATTACAATTCAAAATGGCGACACACATTGTCTTGCCTGTGCATTGTTTGTCGCCAAAGATATATGTGACATTAAAAGAGAACCAGGATGCATGGATGTGAACACCATTAACCAGATTAAACATGGCCGTCAAATTGAAAAAATACAACGCAGAGGAACTATGATGCCCGTGTGAATCTTTGAATGGTGTTGGAATACCGAACTAAAAAAATTTCAAACATACCTCTCCGAATACAAAATCAAAGTGCTCAGGGAACGTCGGGGGAGGCAGGTCCTATATGAGGGGCTTACTCCCTCCAAACATTCCCTTAAGGGCTACATTGATTTGTATTTTCATGACGATAAGCAAAACCATTTTGATGTCATAACATCCTTGACAGCCGCGTTTAAGTGCGGGTACTTTTGCCACGTTCAAACACAAAGAACAAGAACAAATGCGAATCAGCGTGCAAAAGTGCTACGCTAAAGCGGTTTGTAGGGGAGGCCGACCTGTGGTCTGTAAAGACTGTGGGCGTTGGTTTACAAACCAGGCATGTTTTGATAGCCATAAACGTCCCGGTTTTGCAGAGGTCACAGGTCGGTCTGTGATGTCAAAAAGGTTTGCGAGGTATGCGGGAAATTTTTCTGTTTGGAAAGAACAGAAAATTCACACAGCTGTTATGAAACTTTTTGTAGAGTATGTAAGACCTAAGGTCCTTTTGGTCACTTCTCTTATATGAAGCAAGCCCCATCAAAGCCGCCACTGGAAAAGAGAAATTTCATGTTTGTATTCTATGATTTTGAATGCAGGCAAGAAACTCATTTTCAAGGTGCGGTCAATACGTACTTGCATGAACCTAACCTATGTGTCGTGCAGACGTGTTGCAAGGCCTGCATTCAAATAGACGCAAATTACCATCATTGCACATAATATGGAGTCGATAGGACTCGCATATTCAAGGGTGATACCACAATGGCCCAGTTTTTCAGATTTTATAGTAAAGTAAATCATAAAATTTTAAGGATATCAGCCTCCTAGGCCATAATGCAAAAGGCTATGATGGTAATTTTATTTTAAAATATATGATGGAGGTTAAAAAATGGACTCCAGAGCTCATAATGAATGGTGGGAAAATCATGTCCATCGGTTATGACCCACTCCACTTTATTGTCTCGTTGAACTTTCTACCGATGTCGTTGTCCAAGATGCCAAAAACATTAGGCTTGGATGAGTCTTTGGCCAAGGGACATTTCCACCATTTTTTCAACAAAAAAGAAAACTTGGGGTATAGGGGTCCCTTGCCGCCAAAGGAAGGCTACGACATCGGTGAGATGTCGGCTGAGGGAAAGGAGCACTTTGAGAAGTGGTATGACGCGTTGGTCAAAGAAAATTATGTCTTTGAGTTTAAATGCGAGTTGGAATTGTATTGTGTCAAAGATGTAAATATCCTACGGAAGGCCTGCCTGAATTTTAGAGACATGCTCATGGAGAAAGCAAAGGTGGATCCTTTCAGAGAGGCGTGTACGATAGCTGGAGCGGCAATGTTGGTTTACCGCTGAAGTCATCTTAACGAGAATACTATCGGTATTATCCCTAACGGTGGCTACTGGTGTGCAGACCAACAGTCGCACGTCGCTGTACAAGGGTTCTGCTGGGAGCCCCCTCAACTCGATGCCTCTATTCTTCATGCGGGTAATGGCCGTGAGAAATATGTGTTAGGGAGACGTGTAGACGGCGTTGTTAAAGCTGGAGATACCACCACCGTCTCCCAGTTCTGGGGCTGCTATTGGCATGGATGCCCTCTCTGTTATCCTGACAGGACCAGCCCTATCAAAAATAGTCCCCACGGGACCATGGAGACGCGCTATGAAGCGACTTGGCTTGTGTTAAAAAGTTTAAGAATGCTGGCTACACGGTCGTAGAGATGTGGAAGCGTACGTTTAATGCTATTAAATGCACAAAAAGGAATTGAAACAATTTTTACTACGGCATGATGTTTATACAAAGGAGCCCTTCAACCCCAGGGATGCATTCTTTGGCAGGCGTACAAATTGTAACAAGCTCTTCCACGAAGCAGACCTTTCTTGCGGAGAGAAGATCAAGTACTTGGATGTGTGTTCATAGTATCCTTACGTTTACAAGTACAAAAAATACCCCGTCGGCCACCCATAAATTCATTTGAAACCAAATAGTCCGTCTATAGGTCAAGTAGAAGGCATAGCCAAAGTTACAGTGACGCCTCCGCGGGATTTATTCATGCCCGTATTGCCTACACGAATGCACGACAAGATAATGTTCATCTTTTGCAGGAAATGCGGGGAGGGGAAAAACCAAGGTGCGTGTCAGCACAACGACAAAAAAGATCGCTGATTGACAGGCGTCTGGGTGATTGACGAAACCCGGAAAGCCGTTGAGAAAGGCTACACCGTTGAAGCAGTACACGAAGTGTGGAAGCACAATGTCTCTGTTTACGATAGTCAGACACGTTGTGGTGGATTGTTTCACGGGTACATTGATACTTTTTTGGAAATTAAACAAGAAGCCAGTGGATGGCCAGAGTGTTGTACCTTAAAAGAGGAAAAGTTAGCTTATATTCAAAATTATGAGGAAAGGGAAGGGTTAAAACTCGGTTTCGGCTCTGTTTTTAAAACCCTTGTCTCCGTACTCTGGCTAAAATCTTTTTAAATTCACTATGGGGAAAGTTTGGGCAAAGACCCGATTTACCACACGTAGCCATTGTTAACGACTATAAGGACATCCACATGTACCTGATGAATCCGTACATCACCGTAGACAGCGTCATTAATGTTAATGATGAGGTTATGACCCTCAATTACTAGGATGCGCGTGACGCGTTGCGCCCTAACCCTAACACGAGTGTGGCGGTGGCATTATACACGACTGCTGTGGCTAGGTTGCACTTATACAGCATCCTTGAACAATTGGGGGACCACGTTTTGTAAAATGATAAAGATAGCGTTCTATTCACAGAACGCCCCGGCGATTGGAGCCCACCGACCGGAGACTTTTTAGGTGACCTCACTGACGAACTTCAGGATTACGGTCCGAAAAGCTACATTAGCGCCTTTGTATCTGGCGGTCCCAAGAATTACACGTACCGAGTTTGTGTTGGTGGTGATCCTGCCAAAAGGGCTGAATAATCACCTTTATTTTTTCTTTCACTCTAGACAATTCCACTGACATACAATTTTTCAAAGTTTTGATATTTTTTTCATATTTTTTTTCTGGATGAAAACACGCATATTCTTTTATTAATTTATTTTATGCACCCGGGTTACTTATTTATATTTTTTATACGCCAGAAAAATCCTCCAACTACCTGATTTTTTTCTATTCAATTAGTTGTTTGTATATATATTTATTTTAATTTTATTAAACTGTTTGTATATATCATTATTTTAATTCTAGTCAAATATAATTAATTGTTTGTATATATATTTATTTGCTTTAAAATTGAAACCATCTCTAAGTATATATTATATTGAACCATCTTTCTTTGATATATAGTACCGAGGCCACTATTAACTATAAGTATAAATATATATATTGTAAATAATCCCTTTATAATTTTCACTGTGTGTATACCTTTCATGATTGTAAATAAATATTGTAAAAAAACTGTTATGTTTGTGTTTAACGTCTACTCCCCCACCTCCCTCCTATACTATAAATACAAGTTCATATAACTTATAAGCTCAGTCTCAAACATTATGGACAAATTTAAATATATATTTTAGTCATCATAAGTGGTCCTTCCAGCTGTGGAAAGTCACATTTTGTAGCAGATTTTATCCATCACTTGGTCACAATTCGTGACGTTAAATTTGATAAAATCACATGGTATTATGCATTATAGCAACCGTGATTCGAACAAGACGTGGCAACTCTCCGCGTCATATTCTGTAAGGGTGTGCCGGAAATAGATGACCCCTCTAATGACTCTTCACTGCTGATTATCCTGGACGACCTGTTGCGTGAAGCCAATGAAGTGGTCGTTGATCTTTTCATTAAAGGATGCCACCATAAAATTATTAGCGTAATTTACCTTACACAAAATATATTTCACCAGGGTATGGGTCAAAGAAACATTTCCTTAAACGCACATTATATAATGCTTTGTAAAAATCCCAGGGATAAAGCTCAGATTCAACACTTTGCACGTCAAGTCTGTCCTGAAAATCCCCATGTTTTACAAGAGGCTTACACAGATATTACAAGTACTCCTCACGGGTATATATTGTTAGATTTCAAACAAGGTACACCAGAATAGTTCAGCTATAAAACCCACACAAATGTCGGCTGCTGCGTGTACCTACCACGCAAATCTATAAAAACACCGACACTTCCCGATTAAAGATAATTTCACAACCGTGTGTCCCAAAGAGCTGAAGCAGGCCCCTCTGCTACGTGCGATGTATCGCATGAACCCGCAGCAACGTGTCGCCTTGCTGAAATCGGCCGAAAAAAACTGATTGACTCTGTTTGCGATTGTGCCTACAACATTTTAAAAGGGCGGGCATAGTTGAAAAATTCGCAGAAGACAAAATTACGTTCTCACAACAGGTGTTGCGCAAGCTGGTCAAAGGAGGAGAGTGCTGGAAGAAGACGAGACCACTACTCGTTCAGAAGTGAGGAACGTTCTTGCCCTTATTTTAGCCCCTTTAATTAGCGGGGTCCTTGGTTCCTTATTCAACAAGTAGAAAATGGAACACACGAAAAAGATAATATTGGTGTCACCGGAAACATTACACCGTTACGAGTAACACCACCAATAGTTGGTATCGGCCACAAATCTAGTGGTCTCCGAGTTGGACAAGGAAATGGAAAAAATCCTCGCTTCAAAACTTGACGACAAGTCTAAATGGACTATATACCAACAAGTGCTACAGCGCTATCTGCACTTTAGTCAACACCCTCCGCCGTCCCAAAATACCACCACTACCCCTGATATGTCTGTATTTTACATCTCCGTCGTACTTAATACTGTACCAGCATAGGCACGTAAAATCTTAACTTTTACTAGAACATATTATTTCAAGAGGCGGTATCTCTTGGGACTCAAACGGAGAAGTGAGTATTCACGATACGCCTCTCCATGAATCCAATATTGTGTATTTAGTCAACGATCTGGTCAGAGCAAGAAGACAAAGAGAACCGTCGGGGTGGCGAGAGTTTCTCACGGCGCTGCAAAAAAATAAACGTCCCTAAAGAATTTATTGTAAATCCGAAACGTTTGGCACCCATTAGAGATCAGACGCCAGTACGATAACCACTTACACCGTCGTAACGCCCTAAGAAGAAGAAACTGAAGAGGCTGGATGAAAACAGGTGACTGCAATTTCGAGCTTAATGGCCCGTTTAGCTGACATCTACTAGGACCTTTCTCATCCTGCAGGGTTTGCAGGGGCGGCGTCACTGATAAAGGCGTCCAAGAAGGATCCCGACAAAGTACGAGAATGGCTTCGTGCTCAGGACGCTTATACCCTACACAAACCGGTGATAAAAAAAAAGTTTCCATGCAATAAGTACGTGGTGTCAAACATTGACGATCTCTGGCAAGCCGATCTCAACGATATGCGAAGTCTCGGAAAATACAATGACGGTGCAGTGTACTTTCTCGCCGTCATCTACGTATTTACCAAGATAACCTGGGTGAGGATGCTTCCGTCCAAGACGGGGAGCGTCGTCAGAGACGGATTTCGGGACATTTTCTAACAAAGCAACCGTAAACCTCTAAGTTTAAAGAAGAACAATGGGACAGAGTTCACGGCACGTCTAGTCTGGAAATTTCTCAAGAAAGAAGGCGTGCATCACTACACTACTCATTATTTGGACGTGAAGGAAAGCATTGTGGACCGATTCAATAGAACTCTGAAAGGACGCATGTGGCGCTACTATACCAAAAATAGCACGTATTGGTATGTGGACGTCCTACAAGATCTAGTCGACGCTTACAACGGTGCAAAACATTCCACTATCAAGATGGCGCCTACCGACGTTTCAGAAAATAACGTACTTTAAGTAAGAGATAATCTGTACGTTAAAAGGCGTCCAAACTCTAATAGTAAGCCGAAAATAAAATTCAATGACACGGTGCGTATTAGAAAATCCAAAATAATGTTTGAAAAGTGCTATGAAAGCAATTGGAGTGAAGAGATTTTCAAAGTAAGCGGTGTCGTGTTGCGACAAGCCGTCGTCCACAGACTGACTCATCGAGATGGCGAAGAGGTGGAGAGGACGTTTTACGAACCCGAATTGCAATGTGTGCGTCTTCCCGATACTTTTAAAGTTAATAAAATACTACGTGTCAAGGGTAAAGGCGCCAAAAAGAAAGTGTACGTCCAGTGGAAAGGTTACCCCGCCAAGTTTAATTCTTGGATTCCTGTCAGTTACGTCAGCGCCCTACCATGAAGAACCACTTTTACATCACTTTGCCGAGCGACAGCTCTAAGGGGGTATTTCCCGGAAAATACCCCCACAAACATAACCACGCAACTTCCTTACCGTCTTACACTCGAAGACCAGTGGGAAGTCGCTCTGGCTGAATTTTAAAATCCGTGTTCTTTCACCACCGTACACGAGGGCCAAAATATTGTATGGTACAACTGGGTGGACGCTAATGGCGTGGAACAAATTTTCAAGGATCGTAACCCTCCTGGAAATTACAGCACTATCCATGAATTGATCAAAGCTCTAAGCGAAGTAGAGGCGTTTATAGGGGATTCCGGAGTTATATTAAAGTACACACACCAAAACAAAAATTTGACCTTGTCTATTCTTTACCAAATATACAGCTGCTGACTCTATCAAGTCAACTAAGTTGCAGCTCAGTTTCCATCCTCTGACTAATCTGATGAAAGTCCCAAAGTCACCGTACGCCGCCAATATTCTACTAGGCTTGCCCTCGCATATGTACATCTACACGGATATCGTTGATCCTCGGCCCGTGGGTGATATTGTGGCACCACTGTATCGTCGGTATCAACAACATAAACAATCTCTACCGCATACATAAAACAGTTAGCTATGATACGTTGCACTACATGCCCGCGCTTAGAAGATAAATTAAAAGCCTAGAATTAAATATAAGAACAGACACGGGTGAACCTGTACCATTCGAGTATGGAAAAGTTTGTATGAAACTTCATTTTCTACGCTGCTCAACATGAACTCTCCCTAACAAAGAAACTACGTCAACCAGGATGGAACAGGTATATCTTTGATCTACCACAGTGTTCCCTAACAATGTGGGCATGGGGTAGGAAGTATTTTAGCGGCCTTTTAAAAAGCGTCGTACCGTTTCTGAGAAGCGGTGCTAAAGTCATTGTAAAACAGGCGCTTCATACGCGTATCGACGTGTTCTCCGACGTTGCCAAACACCGTCGTCCTTTCAAAGAGACTATACGACACCGCGTTGGCGAGGTTAACCTGAAACGTAAGGCGGAGAAGAAGATCGACACACTGATGACTGGCGCAGGTTATAAACGGCTTCGTAGGTTACACTGACGTCATTCTTCTGTCGTTGCCCGACGTAAATGGTCCAGAAAGAAGTGGTAGATATTTTCAGTTAAAATGTCGTTTTTACACCCCCAGTCCTGCGAGTGTGCCAGCAGTGTACTCGATCTCTTTTCCGTCCCACCTACACAAACTAGTTTTGAAAGTGGGCAATGGCTCCAGTACAAACCTGTCTCTTCCCTCACTGATGATTCAACCATAGAATTTACGGTTACCGTTCAAGGCGAGTTCTATATCGTTCTTTCACAGACTATGCTCTAAGTTTTGCCATCATGAAACACGACTGTGGCGCTTTCACAGAGGTGGATCATAACACTCCCGTCAGCAACTGGTTTCATTAGCTATTCACACATGTGGATGTGTTTTTAAACCAAAAACTAGTCTCACCGCCCAGCAACCCGTATGCTTATAGAGCGTACATTGAGACGTTGCTCAATTACAACAGTGAAGCCAAAAGAACGCATTTTACTTGTGATATGTGGTTCGCAGACAGCCCCGGAAACTTAGAGCAGGCTAACGCTGGCAACAAGGGATTTGAGGCCCATCGCAATCTCACAGCATAAAGTAAGATGGTGGATCTTTTGGGGTATATACACGGTGACGTGTTTAACCAAGAGAAATATCTTTTGAACGGTACACAACTCAGAGTCAAGTTGGTCCGTTCCAGAGACGGGTTTAGTCTTATGGAGGTCCCTTAACTCTCTCACTTTAAGTTTCACATCGTTGAAGCTGGCCTTCTACCTCGACGTGTCAAAGTAGCACCTTCTATACTGTTGGCACATACCAAAGTATTAAACGTCAGTCCCTCAAATTATCCAATCACCCATGTGGAAGTAAAAATACTCACTATTCTAATGGGTGTGTAAGGGAAATCACTGGACAACGTATTCACCGGACGGTTACCCAAACGATGCATCGTGGGATTTGTATCAAACGCTGCGGTCAACAGAGACGCCACCAAGAATCCTTTCAACTTTCAAAATTACTGCATGAAACATTTCTCCCTGTACGTGGACGGGGAACATGTGCCGTCGAAACCACTACAGTCCGATTTTTCAAATGGCAACTATGTCATGTCCTACCACACACTGTTTTCTAGAACGGGTATCCATTTCAAGAACGAACGTAGTGACATCACATGGGAAGTCTTCCTTATTGGTTATCATCTCATGGCTTTCAATCTCACACTTAATCTATCCACCTACATGACTTCGCATTGGAATTTGACGAGGCACGGTTCTCTGAGCATCGAAGTGAGCTTCACCAGAGATCTCAACGAAACCGTCAACTGTATCGTGTACGGGGAGTTTGCCAACATCAATACCATTGACAAGTACAGAAATGTCGTGACCGATTATGGGAGTTAATATAAACGGCTTCCCGCCCCTTACCCCCATCATTTAACCATGGACATCATTGTGGATTTCCAGAGCTTCATAAACGACTGCAAACAGTTTATCATCAAGGAACTGAGTGTTTTATCTGTATGCGGTACATAACTTTAACATTGGGTGTTAAAACACCCATACTGTATCGAGGGACATTCCACTTATGCCAGAAAGAAAGCCGACTATATCGTCAACAATTTGCACGCTATTCCCTGGAATAGCACTGATGTTGATTACAGCCTGCTCGAATCCCTCATCTCCCGTGCCACAATGCGTGAAGAAACCCTCTACTTCAAGGGGGCAAAAAAGAAAATGTTTCTAGTCAAATACACGTCTACACCCATCGTAGATCTGTACGACAGAGGTTGATCGTCTTTGAAAACAATTAAATTGGGCCGCTCCATGTGCATGGCACATAGTTCTGTTAGAATTTATGTTCAGCCTCTATCATTTGGGGACTTCGAGATTGGATAATTTAAGATGGCACGCACACCATAAGACGTGCGCTGAAAGCAAACCCGTGGTTCCGTTCTGTACGGTCGGGTGTTTTCTCTGCTGATCAATTACCTTCAAGAAAAGCTCAACCTGCCACTATAGTCATCAACACTGATCCACACACCAAGCCTGGACGCATTGGGTCACCATCTTTATCAACAAGAACGGCGGGGGAGAATATTTTGACAGTTATGGTTTTTCACCCCGTATAAAATCACATCTAGCATTTATACGCCAAATCACTTCCCACACTTCCCATAGCACGATACAACTTCAAAGCATCACCTCAGACGTTTGCGGCCATTACTGTCCCATGTACCTTCTATACCGTGCCCAGAACATTCCGATGTTAACTTTCTTAAGCCTATTCTCGCCCACCATTCATACAGGCAATGACGCTAAGATGGTGAGATATTACAACACATATTTCAAGACTGTAGGGTCATGCCGCCCTTTAAGAGGCTGCGTCCAATCAGCGTGCGCCTATAAAAGAGGCGTCCCGGTGGCATGCCAACTATAACCGCTACAGCCATCGAAACGAACAAACATCTTGGAAGGACAAGACGTTTGCTCCCGCAACGCAAAGCCGGTGAAGCCGCTCGCCATTACCAGTATTCAACACTTTGTTCCCGCTGGACGTAGTCGATGCGAAGCGAGTCATCGTCGGTATGAGCGTTAATAACATCTCTACGCCCTATGTCCAGCTAGAATTATGTGAAGGGAACTGTGCGGTGTTTAACCGTACAGAGTGGCAGGAACTGGGCAGCTACAAGTCGGTAATATCAAAGTTTTTCAACAACACTAAACCTCTTCTGACTAATCATGAAATCTCTCTGAGACGCATGTGCGCTGACCGTATGGTTATCATCAGTGAGAAACAAGACGCCGGACTCAAGCGAGTCGTCTATCTGGCACCTAGCTGGGCGCGTCTTTGGGATGTGTGGGACCTCATTGACGTCGCCGTTGACCGACGGTACATGTGGTCGACACCTGGCGCATGCTATTGCAACGATTTGATCGACACACTCGTCGTGGATGTATGCGACACGTTAACATAATCAGGGATGTCGTCGATCTAGAACACCCTACGGTGGAAACGCACATCAAAAACCTTGATCTTATCAGTGGTACCTTCTATACACGTCAAGTCTTCGGTTTGGACTATTACATGCTAGATTGTGAATTAAAACAATTTTACTAACGCATCTAATAGACTCTGTAGAAAAACGTATAAATTAATATATCAGGCATTCCTGTTAAAGTGTATAATTGTAAAACACTTACTGTATAATTAATATATATATTGAAATATCTGTGTTTTATTCACTGTTTGTCCCTTACGAGTCCCAACTTGTCTTGCCTGCCCACCAAACCGGTGCCAAGGTTTCGATGATATAATATGGAAAACCCATTGCCTGTGTCAATGACCTCAATATCTATTCTTGTCTCAACTCGTCTTGTTGGGCCACCATGCTGGCACCACGCTTGCGACATAACACGCAATGATTACGTCATTGGAAAAACTGTGGTTGCAAGTTCAATGCCCTCACGGTTTCAAGATCACGATCTATTCTTCTCTTAACTTGTCTTGTTTACCCACAAAACTGGCGCCAGGTAAAATCCATTGCATCATCATTCAAGGTCACGATCTATTCTTGTCCCGACTAGTCTTGTCGACCCACCAAACTGGTGCCACGTATGAGTCACCGGGAAAAAAACCATTACCACATAAGGTGCTGCAACACCGGATAAACCTATTACCACATAAGGGGATGCGACACATACCTCTAAGGATGGGAAGTGAGGGGAAGTGAAAGGGGTCTCAAGGCAGTGAACCATTTATCGCACTCTACCCCAAACGGTCGTCAGTAGAGGTTCGTATTGTTTGTTCCGGGAAGTGAAAGGCAGTCCAACAGAGTCTTGTGACAGGGAGCCATAGTTCATTCTACGCCACACTGCCATCAGAAGGGCTTCGTGCTCCATGACGAGAGAGGAACGCCCGACCCCGTGGACCACATACCAATAACTAGATAAAAAAACTCCAACGCCCCAATCCTACCCTATAATTAATTATCAATCAACTATAATCAATTAGCAATCATCAAGAACCAACATGTCCGTGGTGGTAGGCGACGGGGAGGTAGGGGGAGGAGGGCTTCAGGAAAGGGGGCTGAAGGGGTGGGGGAGGTAGGGGAGGAAATTTTGTATTCATCACTTGGGAAAAGAGGTCAGGAGGAGTGGAAAAACCAACATTGAGTAATCATCTCAATACACACTCTCTCCACGTCGGGGTCAAAGTTCAATCTGGAACGAGAGGGCCAGCTAGATAGTAATGTCATACTATTTATTATATTTTTATTATATCTATAAAATGTATAAGTAATAAATAACATATATGTATTTTATATATATATATATATATAATACATATATGTTGCTTATATATATATATATAAACTAAATGTTATTTTTGACTTAATATAAATATTTTATCTTTATATTAAAATTTAAGTTATTTTTATTTAGTTTCCATTTATAAAGCGCCAAATATTTATTCTATAATATAATTAGCTTCTATGTTGTAAGAATTAACAGATCATTTACATTTAATCTACAATTGATAATCATTTGAATATGCCACATGATTTATTTTTTTAACACTGCGTCATATTACCCGTTCGGTTTATACGCTACCATGATTTTAAATTTGTATTCATGTATTGGTACATTATTATTATTATTATTAGCTATTATTAGCTATTATTATTATTATTAATCTTACTACCCGTTCGGGTTATACGCACTTACGCTAATGTGTAATGGTAGGGTGATTGTGAGATGAAATGAAGGACCTACAGTTTAACGTGGAATCCGAACCACGGTGGAGGCCTGGCATTCCCCACATTCACAAGATGTCTTGTCAGAGGTGAAGGAAGGGTTTGGAAATCAGATAAATCTGTGCCGGGACCAAGGATTGAACCCCGGCCGCCAGCACAGAAGTCTGACACCTTACCCCTAGACCACCAGGTCACCTTGTATTGGTACAATTTTGATTTAACTATAACATAATTTTATGGTTCAAACTGTTAAAACACTTAATCAGTATTGTTATAAAACTGTTTCTACTTACTACTATTATAAACTACAAAATTAAATCCGTATATTTATAGATAAATAGGCTCGGATAATCCCAAGAAATTATCAATTAAACTAATAGCCCTATAAAAAGTTCACATTTTTAAAATTTGATTTTAAAATAAGATATTTTATAAATTATCTCATTTTTGAAAATACAATAATATTATAACATATCAAAAAATATTATTACTAAGATAGTTCCACCAAATATTTTAATCTCCCCTCTCCTCCCCCCACCCCCCGAGACGCACCTCCCGTGCTTAAACTGATGAGCCGCCCACTATAGAAAGTATCTAAAAAGAAAGACTCAAATAAAGTATTAAAAAAATAGTACCTGACATATTCAGTCACATGCAGGCTATGTCAAGATCATCGCATAATATGAGCGTATAAACGATTTAAATAAGACCTGAAAAATCAAATATATATAATTGGAACACTTAAATACTGTACAAAAAGGATTTGAACAAAGCTTAGAAGTCTATAACTAATATATACAGCAAATATATTTTTAAAATAAAATACTATATAAAGATTAAAATAATAATAATTCCACAGGATAGAATAATAATATAATGATTTGATTACACATACATATTAAATAGTCATTATTCTGCTGAATGACTTGTGTATTGCCTTGATACAAATAAATAATAGGGAAAATGTTTGTTGTTAATTCTATTTTCAACTATTTAGGACAACCCTGACTGATGAATTATAGGAGGGTAGCAATTTAACCTGAGAAAATTCTACTGTGTAATAGAGTTAGTTGAAAGAAATTATTCAGTTCAAATTTATTAAACAGACATACCCGCACAAGCGTTGGAATTATTGAATATCCTGAAAAATTTGGAGGTTTGGAAGGGCTCATTTCCTAGATTTTATATTAATAACTTAAATAAATTGATCATTAAATTATTATTATTATAGTTATAGAAACAGTCACCTACACTTGCACACCTTTAATATACAAATATTCATTAGCTAATCATTAATTTATAGTTTTATAAATTTGGACTAACATGGACAAATGGTTTGAATTACAGTAGTTTATTTTGGAAGAACAAACAGAATATATCAGATTTCAAATTATATTAAATAGTTAAATTATCTAACTGAAACTTTTTATTTTTTCAAATTAGGTACTATTTACAAGATGGGGGGGATTATGTTTAACATTAATTTTTGTTTCCTATTTGTACGCTCTTGATTAACAAATCATTTTTCTAAATGAATCGGGCTTGGGAACTTTCTTAGAATGTTCATTGTTATAAAAAAAACTTTAATCAATACAATGAAGTTTATTGAGGTTTTTCTACCAGACCTTTACAACCTCAACAAATACGACGGTAAATTTATCTAACAATGAAAATATAAGAGACGGTCCTCACCAATGTTTACTTTAGAACTAACGTTTGATAATCAAGAGAACATAGGTTTCATAACAATATTTTAATTTAAAAAATTCAAAATTCATTTTAACATTCTTAAAATATATTTTTAACCTATAAGCTTAACGCAAATCATACTATATTCTTTAATATAAATATAATTAGTTTTCAAATAACTTAGTTCCTAGGTACTTCTAATTAATTTGCAATAATTTGATAAGAAGACCACCGAAGATGTTCCCGATAATCTTATCAGTTTATCTAATTGGTTGGCTGATAATCTTAATAAATGTTTTGTAATAATTGAGGCTATTTTCAACGGCATTTGAGTCGATATATAATAGAATAAGACGTGTTGTAATCCTTTTAATACTAGTGAAAGTAATGTGGGATTTTGTTTCGTGTGATTTCATCGAGATTGATCCATTTGATTTAAATTATCAACCATAATTACAGGTAAAAATGACACTTAACAAACGTAGTTGTGTATGGGAGAAACATTATAGAATGTAATGTTTGACGGGTTACACCAGTGGTAGAGACCATGATGTTTCTTTTTGGCGGGGTCAGGTCAAAACTTACCGGAAATGATTTTTTTCTCACCACTTGTTAATATATTAAATTAAATTCATTAATTTTTTGTAATTTTTAAAAATCACTAGAATTACAAAATCACTAAACAAATCTACAAACAGAAAGAATAAAATAATACAGGTGATGAATTAAACTTACCAAATGATGACATTACTTGTACAAAAGTTGGGCGCGTCTGTCTCTCAATACCAGTTCATGAGTACTACGGTTTTTAAGTATTCTATTACTTTACCAAACATATTATGTCTTTTTTGACACATGTTAATTGTGTTTTTGGACCAAAATTTTGATCCCGGAATCTATCTGTGATGCAATACTTACTGTTCCAAATGTTTTAAAATTAAATGCTTTTTCCAAATTAATTCTACATTCCTTATATTTTTTTAATTCTTTAACTTAAATATTTAAGATTCTTATAGCCTACCGCTATCCACAATCACTCACCACCAAATAATAAACAATAAAACAAAATAATCTCTATTTTTCTTCACTCACAGTTAACCACAATTGTTTACCAAACCTAGAATTAGAAAGGGTTATTTTATCTTGCAATCTAAAATATAAAGTAATTGGGCTTATGTACTTCTAACCGTTTAATTTCCAGTTTTTCTTGCCTCTTTTACTAATAAAACGGAGTTTTTAATAAATAATCTACTTCATTCATTTGAATTAATCATTTTAATGCGTTATCTTACTTCTTGGATCTTAACACATACTAAAACACAGAAACATAGACAAAAAACAAGATATAGACCACCTCGATCATAAAGCGGACCAGCTCAGGCTGGCCCCATTCGTTAAGTGTCAGGCTCGCACCAGAGTGTTAAGAGGAAGGAATGATCTAGAGAGACATCTCACACTGGGTGGGGCTTCTCTGAAAAGGTTCAACTTCTATATTTGGTCACTCTAGCACCGGTACAGTCCTCGCAAGATGTTTGGAGCTAATAATATAATCTGACTTGAATACTGTATATGGAATCCAATAATTCACTGCGTGTATAGATTGGTGTTCCATTTCATATTCATGTTTTTTCCAAAATATTTTATAGAATAAAAAGAAAGAGAAACTTATGTTAAAAAAAGTTGGAAAGATTTGGTGGGGCCTGGGCCCTATGTCCCCTAAATACCCTGGATTACACTTAAATACAGTCAATCCTGGTTATAATTAACTTCTATGGACTCAGATATTTTGTTCATTATGTCCGAGGTTCACTAAAACAGTTTTTTTTTAATTTGAAAGTAGTGGGTTAGTGACAAACAAAATAAGAGTTAAAATACAATCTCTCTTTATTGAAATCTATTAGTTAATCTTAAAAAAAAAACTGTTATACTGTTGTTTATTGTATACGGTTTTAGTTAATATATTTGCCAGATCCTTCTCCTCTTTCCACACTTGATTCCACACTATACCTGCATTCAAAATACTAAACTGAGTAGAGAAATCTAATTTTTTTTTTAGTTCCATATACACTATTGAGGAAAGGGATTAGTTAAAACAATTACTAAATAGACACAGATTGTCATTCACTGTTCTGTAACTCCTGCCATATTAATACAACTCAGAATACGGTCTTCCTTTACTTGCTGCAGACAAATATATTACAACTTAAGCCAGGTCAATGAGTGAAGTGACTGTTTAAGCTCAACCCACCCCCTCCACATTCCGTACTTTCAGTCAAGCATTGTGCTACCTAAACAAGAAATCAGGTAGAGAATCGGTGTCTTCAAATTTAAACAACCAAATCGTTATGTTTTTAAAGAATTATAATGTTATAACGACATTTCTCAATGAAAGTTTCAATTTTTCTGTTCGCTTACTCCTAAGTTGAGGGTTCATTATAATTTTTTCCAAACAAAAATTGAAATATATAAGGGTTGGGACCAATGAATTATGTTCACTGTAGCCGAATATTCACTACAACCGAGTTCACTAAAACCAGAGTTGACCGTATATATATAGTCAACGTAAAAGAAATACATATATTCTTGTCAGATATGTACTAATTGCTAATAAAATTAGATCTAATATGCTATAATTTTATTTTGTTTATGCATAAAATACTTGTACACTTCATTTACGCCGAAAGGTAGCAATTGAACCTTAACCTATTAAGCTATGCCTCTATTAATAAAAGCTTCCCAATATGGGAATAAAGCGATATAAAACTGTTATTTTCTAGAATAATGGAGTATACATTTAAAATCAAGTGATATTTTTGCGATACGTTATATTAAATATTTAGAAAAATAAATTTATATAATATATTTAATTTGGATATCGGTATTATTAAAATAATTCTGTTTGTATTTTAAAGATGATACGAGTATATTGTAAAGTATATGTATAGCCTAGTTAGCCAAATGTGTGTCAGAGAAAAACTATTTTTATTTATTTTTAAAATTAGATACGATCACATGAATTGAGAAATTCTAATATTATGTTTACATAAGGACTAAATCTGGTTCTATTGAAACAAATCAAATATGGTATAAATATGTTCAGTTAATGAGACATTTTTCTTAAACTTAAACAATAAAATGTGAAGTGAATTTATTCATAAATAACAATATTATGGGTTTTGCCATAATATTATAAATCCTGTTTTAAGGAGAAATTATTCTAGCTTAAATAGATTTAGGCCTACTAACAGATTTAATTTCAAAAATATAATAGAAAATGAAACGTTTAGATGAATATTATGTGTGTCTATTTGCCAGTGTATTTATCCTTTTATACCGTATAGCATTTGAATGAATTAACAAATATGCTATTACGGCAGACCGCATGGTTTAGTGCGCTACTATCTTAGTAGACTAGGCTGTTGATGACAAGAAGATCAAGGTTCGAATTTCGTTCAGGTGTACTGAGGGTGGTTTTTCTAAAATGGATTTACACTCCCCCTCCACACAAATGTGTATATTCTTCCTTTAAATTTAAACTTCCTAATCCCTGAAACCACTATCGTAACTAGTACATAGAGCATATAGCTCAAACGGATAGTAAGATGCGGTGCTATTTTTTTTAACAAAGATAATCAAATCTAGTTAAAACAATTCTCAATAAACACTTCTCAAATATTTTGTTGTAGTTATAATAATTTAAACTATTATTTTATTTCCATAAATATATTTTCAAATTGTGTTTTATTATATTAAAAAATATGTGCAAATAAAGGCCACCCTACACGCGCTTCCCCATTGGGAAGTCAGTGCATGTAATACAGAAAAAGATGGGGAAGACCCTATCGACTTCCCCATGAATATCCAAATGATTGGATATTTTCAAGAAGCAAGTGGATACATCTAATAACAGATTGGTTTTCTGTACGACAACTTATTCTAACGCGCACACACAAGTCTCTGGTCTCACCAAGTCCTTGTTTTCCAGCAGGCTTTTATCAGTTGTCTCTAACTGAAGCCATTATGTTCTTGTGGCTAACGGCTACTTGTACGTTTTAAACTGTTCATTTTGCTGAAACATGATTGATTTGTGTTGCTAGACGAAGGAGTTTTTTACTGAAGGAATTTACCTATATAAAACTATGCCATGTTTTCTTCGTTACAATCAGACATATGTCGTTAACTAGCCAGGCAGTAACAATCCACGCACCAACATACCTACTCTCGGAGAAAATGATGGGAAAGGTGCTACATGTAATAAATACTGACCTCCAGCAACTTACCCACGATAAAGCACATCAGTAGCTAGTATGATTAAAGGGAACAGCGCTGTGACTGGTTGAAATTGGTCACGTGACCACGCCTCCTCTCTCTCTGATTAGCTGTTGGTTTTCGCCCTACCCTCCCTCCCTCCTCCCCTTCTCCTGACCTCTTTTCTCATGTTCCAAACTTGTTGGGTTACGAAATTTCCTCCACTACCACCCCTTCCCCTACAACCCCCCTCACCTACAACCCCGGACATGCTTGTTTTTGATGATTGATAATTGATTATAGTTGATTGATAATTAATTATTTGGTAGGATTGGGGCACTGGAGTTTGTTATTTATTTATTGGCATGTGGTCCACGGCGTCGGGCGTTCCTCCCTCATCATGGAGCACGAAGCTCTTCTGATGGCAGCGTGGCGTAGAATGAAAAATGGTTCCCTGTCACAAGACTTTCATGGACTGCCTTTCACTTCCCGGAACAAACAATACGAACCTCTCCTGACGACCGTTTGGGGTAGAATGTGATAAATGGTTCACTGCCTTGAGACCCCTTTCACTTCCCCTCACTTCCCCTCCATAGAGGTATGTGTAACAACCCCTTATGTGGTACTGGGTTTTCCCGGTGTTGCAACACCTTATGTGTTAATGGGTTTTATCCCGGTGACTCATACGTGGCGCCAGTTTGGCGGGTCAACGAGACAAGTCGGGACAAGAATAGATCGTGACCTTGAATGATGACACAATGGGTTTTCCCTGGCGCCAGTTTGGCGGGTCAAAAAGACCAGTTAGGACAAGAATATATCGTGAACTTAAATGATGTCGTAATGGGTTTTCCCTGATGACTGGCGCCAGTTTGGTGGCTTGACAAGACAAGTCGGGGCAAGAATAGATCGTAACCTTAAATGATGTCGCAATGGGTTTTCCCTGGCGCCAGTTGGCGGATCGACAAGACAGGAAAGAACGTAACCCTAAAACTGTGAGCTAGGTCATTGACCCTATTCATGTTTGGTGACGGCTTGACAAGTTGAGACTCAAATTTAAGTGTAAAGGGGACAGAAACGTTTAGCGTGAATAAAACACGATATTACAAGACATACATTTATTAAACATTAAAGACACCATACATAATATTTATGATACACTTTTACAGGAATTCCTCATATATTCATTCACCCGTTTTTCTACAGTGTCTCTTAGATGCGTTTGTAAAATTGTTTTTAGTTCACAATCCAGCATGTAATAGTCTAAACCGACAACTTGACGTGTATAGTAGGTAGCACTGATAACATCCAGGTTTTGAAGTGCGTTTCCACCATAGGCTGTTCGAGATCGATGACATCCGCTGATTCTGATAGCGTGTCGCATACATCCACGATGAGTGTGTCGATCAAATCGTTGCAATAGCGTGCGATGGGTGTCAACCACATGTCCCGCTGGTCTATGGCGACGTCGATGAGGTCCCATACATAACAAAGACGCGCCCATCTAGGTGCCAGATAGGTGACCCGTTTGAGTCCGGCGTCTTGTTTCTCGCTGATGACAACCATACGGTCACCGCACATGCGTCTCAGAGAGATTTCATGATTAGTCAGACTAATCTTCTGAGGAGGTTGCGTGCTGCTGAAAAACTTTGATATGACCGACTTGTAGCTGCCCAGTTCTTGCCACTATGTACGGTTAAACACCGCACAGTTCCCTCCACATTTTCTAGCTGTACATAGGGCATAAAGTTGTTCTTGACGCTCATGCCGACGATGACTCGCTTGGCGTCGACTCCGTCCAGCGGGAACAAAGTGTTGAAGATACTGGTGATGGCGAGCGGCTTCAACAGATTTGCTTTGCGGGCGCAAACGTCTTGACCTTCCATGATGTTTGTTCGTTTCGACGACTGTAGCGGTTATGGTCAGCACGCCACTGGGAGGCCCCTTTTATATGCGCACGCTGATTGGACGCAGCCTCTTGAAGGGCGGCATGACCCTACAGTCTTCAAAAATGTGTTGTAATATCTCACCACATTAGCCTCATTGCCTGTATGATTGGTGGGCAGGAATAGTCTTAGGAAAGTTTTCATCGGAATATTCTGTGTACAATAGAGAAGGTACATACAGTAATGGCCGCAAACGTCTAAGGTGATGCTTTGAAATTGTAGCGTGCTATGGGACTTACGGGAAGTGTTTTTTTCATAAAATTACAGATGTGACTTTATACGGGGTGGAAAACCATAACTGTCAAAATATTCTCCCACGCCGTTCTTGTCGATAAAGATGGCGACCCAATGCGTCCAGGCTTGGTGTGTGGATCAGTGCTGATGACTAGAGCGGCAGGTCGAGCTATTCTTGCGGGTAGTTGATCAGCAGGTAAAATACCCGACCGTACAGAACGGAACCACGGGTTTGTTTTCAGCGCACGGGTTATGGTGTACGTGTCCATCTTCAATCATCCAATCTCGAAGTCCCCCAAATGATAGAGGGTGAACAGAAATTCCATACAGAACTATGTGCCATGCACATGGTGCGACCCTATTTAAGGGTTTTTAAAGACGACAACCTCTGTCATACAGATTTACGATGGGTGTAGACGTGTATTTGATTAGAAACTATTTCTATTCTACCCCCTTGACGTAGACGGCTTCTGTACGCGTTGTGGCAAGGGAGATGAGGGATTCGAGCAGGTTGTAACCACATCACCGCTACCCCAGGGAATACCGTGCAGATTGTTGACGATATATTCGGCTTTCTTTCTTGCATCGGTGTAAAGTTCCTCGATAGCGTATGGGGGTTTTAACACCCAATGTTGAAGTAATGTACTGCATACAGATAAAACACTCAGTTCCTTGATGATAAACTGTTTGCCGTCGTTTATGAGGCTCTGGAAATCCATAATGACGTCCATGGGTTAAAGGATGGGGCTAAGGGGCAGGAAGCCATTTATATTAAATCCCATAATCGGTCACGACATTTCTATCCTGGTCAATGGTGATGATGTTGGCTAACTCCCATACACGATACAGTTAACGGTTTTGGTGAGAGCTCTGGTGAAGCTCAATTCGATGCTCAGAGAGTTGTGCCTCATCAAATTCCAATGCGAAGTCATGTGGGCGGACAGATTAGGCTTGAGATCGAAAGCCATGAGACGATATCCCTTATGGAAGGCTTCCTGTGTGATGTCGCTATCTTCGTTCATGAAATGGATACCCGTTCCAGAAAACAGTGTGTGGTAGGACAAGACATAGTTTCCATTTAAAAATTCGGGCTGTAGCGGTTTCGACGGCACTTGTCCCCCGTGCACGTACAGTGAGAAATGGTTCATGCCATAGGTTTGGAAGTTGAACGGGTTCTTGGTGGCGTCTCCGTTGAACGCCGCCTTTGATACAAATCCCACGATGTATCGTTTGGGTAACTGCCCGGTGAATACGTTGTCCAGCGATTTCTCTTGCACGCTTGTAAGAATAGTGAGTGTTTTTACCTCCATGCGGGTGATGGGATACATTGCGGGACTGACGTTTAATGCTTTGGCATGTGCCAACAGTATAGAAGGTGCTACTTTGACACGTCGCACTAGAAGTCCGGCTTCAACGATGTGAACCTTTAAGTGAGATAGTTCAGGGACGGCTATAACACTAAACCCGTCTCTGGAACGGACCATCTTGACTCTGAGTTCGGTGCCGTTCAAAAGGTATTTCTCTTGGTTAAACACGTCACCATGTTGATACCACAAAAGATACACAGTCTTACTTTTTGCTGTGAGACTGCGACGGGCCTCAAATTCCTTGTTGCCAGCGTTATCCTCCTCAAAGTTTCTTCCTCAAAGTTTGCTCAAAGTAATAGCTTTGGCTACCACATTCGATGAGCTCAAGAGGCTGAGTGCCAGATAACGGGATCACGGAAGACAATGCTGTGTTAACGACTCTGCAATGGGGTCGATGCTATTAACAACATGGTCTACGATTAAAACCAGGTGTTGAAATTATATATTTCTGAGTCCATGAAATTTGGGTTTGGTGGGGTGAGGGGGGAAAAAGAGAAAGGAAGTAGAAGAGAGTTATGACGAGATGCGGGGAAGGGAAAGGAGGGTCACATTCAATGGCCTGCTGCTGGCAGAAAAGATCGTGCTCTCTCAAACTGTAAGTTCCCTCACGTGAAGGGTTGGTGAAGGGAGGGTCTTACGCGCTCTACACCCTGTCGGTTGTTCAACCATCACACTCTATGCTCTGCGGCAGCGCTGCGGGCTGCATGTTCTACTAATAAATAACGCCCCAATCCTACCCAATAATTAATTATCAATAAACAATTATCAATCATCAAGAACCAACATGTCCGTGGCGGTGTGTGAGGGGGTGGTAGGGGAGGGGGTGGTAGTGGAGGAAATTTTGTAACCCAACAAGTTTGGAACAGGAGAAAGGAGGTCAGGAGAAGGGGTGGAAGGATGGAGGGGAGGGGGAAAACCAACAGCCAATCAGAGAGTGAGGAGGCGTGGTCACGTTACCAATTTCAACCAGTCGCAGCGCTGTTCCCATTAATCATACTAGCTACTCATATCTCAAGAAGCACATGAGGAAATCGTGTGTTATGTCTCCATGGCTGTTTAATGTATTCATGGGTAAGTGTTTGAGGGATAGTTGTGAGGACGCGGTTTGAATGCTAATGGACAATGTGATTATGAGAGTGTTGCTAATGCAGATGATGCCGTATTAATGGCTGAGAATGAAAATTACTTGCAGAATGCATTAAGCGTGGTGACAAGCAGAATTTATATTCGTATATGTTTCCAAAAATACTGTGATAGTTTTTGACAAGGGTGGCTCAGGAAATGGTTGTCAACTTAGTATAAATGTTAAACTGCTAGAACAAATGAATGATTTTGTCTATCTGGGCAGGATATTTAGTAAAAATGTAAAGATAGATGCTGAAATCGACAGATAGATTGTAGATAGGAGAGTTGTTGGTATATTTTGACTATTGAAAAGAATGAAGTAGTATCGAAAGAGGCAAAGATGGCAGTATATAGAAATGTGTTAACGCTGACATGGCTTTATGGATGTGAAGCGTGGATTTATCAAGAGAAACACAAGAAACGGCGAATGCGGTTGGAATGAGATATCTAAGAAATGTATCTGAACAATTTTTTATGGACAGAGTCAGTCATAACTAGGTGCTGACAGAGTGCGGTTAAAAGGGAACCCAATAAGTCAATGTGAAATAGGTGTCTTACGTTGGTTTAGGCCTGTTGAGAGGATGAATATGGATCGAGTGACGAATCAAATATATTATGGAAAAGTGTGTAGACCAATAAGAAGAAGTGGGCCATCCAGGTAAGACGTAGTTAAATGTTGCAGACAAATGTTTAAAAAAAATTTAATAATTTAAGGAAAAAAGAGCATGTATGATTCGGTGTACGGGTGTTGTTGAAGCGAAAGGAGTATGGAAGGATAGTGAAGTGTGTAGAAACTTAGTGAGGATGGATTAAGTACAGAGTTGTCTTTTTAAGTTATATGCACAGTTTATTGCCTACCCCGTAAGGAAACGGCATGATTAATTAGAAATATTTACAAAGTGTCAACCTTCTATCTCTATTAGAAGTGAATGAAAAATTGATAGGTAGATTTGATGGCAGTAGAAATGAGATAATATAGGGTTTATAATAAATATCCGGAACTGCTTTAATACTGAATTGGTTTTGGAATAAAATTAAATAAACTTACCTTAGATATTGAGTTGTATAATATGTTTGCGATTACTAAAGGCTCTTTATACACAAACGGCTAAGGAGATCTTATCTCTTGATATTTTATTTCCTTTCTAAGAGAAAATACACTGGTATATTGACATTCTGGATTAAACATTTTTAGAGGTGTTTTATATTTCAAAAATAAAATATAATCATAGAAATGGGACCTAGCAAATATATAATTAGAACCTTCCAATCTTTTTAACCACCTCTTACTATATGACCTCTCACCGTCATCGGAAAACCAGACTAGAAAAACTTGATGTTCAGTCCACGTACCCACCGATGCGTGCCTTAAAAAATTGTGGACACTAACAAATATCAGTTAGGCAACGTAGAAAAATTGATTTAAAAAAAACATGAAGGTTACAAGGGAAACAGAGGGAAAGTCACATTGCACATATTATCCAGGGCGACGATTTTTTTTTAATCTCAAACCACATTATGACCACAACAAATACTTTTACTTTTTAATTATATTAAATATGACAGAGACCTCTTTTAACCACAGTCGAAAGTGCATTAGAAAAGTTTCCTGATTGTCGAAGAGATGGAAACACTAACTCAATTTGAGTTAAAACTACACTCTCCCCCCTTTTCCCTTGTACGTTATATATATATATATATATATACATATATTTAAATTGTAGATTTAAGCATTAAACATACACTATGTTCGGGATTCCAGTTTAAGAAAAGGTAATAGCTTAATAGCAGGAAAAACATATAATCAGTAAAGATAGCTTTTTTATTACGAGCTTACACACAACCTGGCACGTAATCAGTTCTGCCAGCTGCTCAAACCGGGCCCGGTACCAGGTTCAAGTTGTGCTCCTCCCCTACCCCCCAACCCCCTCCTCTCATTGGACTACTACTCGACTTTAATGTTGGTGGAACCTTATTTGCTTATTATTGTTATTATTATTATTATTATTATTATTATTATTAGCACCGCGTCTTACTACCCGTTCGGGCTACACGAACCTTATTTGTTTAGAGAGACAGTTAGAAAAAAAAAGGTATTTTTAAGGCGATTTGACCCCCAAACAAAACGTTGACCTTGGAACTTTGGCAACTATTTGAAAATCGTATTTACCTAGTTTATATTTGGAGTAGTCTTCCTTTACTTTACATCCATTACTGTTTCCAGACTATGGACTGGGTCACTTTTTTTATTCAAGCAATATATTTTCCACTACCGGCTTGCTAGGGCCTATCGTAACTTCATATGCCTTATAATCTAATTTTATACTAAGACAGTAATTACATACAGTCCCCGGCCGATAGTTTATCAATGTGAAAAAGGTAAACCAACATTTCACTAATGATAAATTTTTCGGGAATGCCGGGAATTAAACCCAAGACCCTTAGATCAATAAACAAACGAACTACCGACTGAGCTAAGGTGACGAATTTCCACTGTACTAGTGTACTTAACATCCCATTGAAGTTTACGTCCCTAGCTACTGAAATACTCTATCTGTGGATTGAAACACCTGTGCCTAACCTATGTGGGTCTGTTGCGAATTCTTTATTTGGACTTAATTTAAATAATATTTATCTTATTGTAAACAAAGGGAGTTTTCTGAATTAATATTCATATTTTCCCTGTGTTTCCTACCACAAATATAATAAATTACATAGTTTAGAATAGGGATGGTGAAACTTTTTCAACCATTGTGCCACTCAAGGACTATCTGAATTTTCAACTAGTCTAGTGTGATACCTCTTATTTAAGTCTTTATATTGAGTATTTAGAAATAAAAACTTTTTTTTTAAGCACCACGTCTTGCTACCCTTTCGGGTTATACTCGTATGTACAAATTAAGTTAATGTCTCAGGGCTGAGGAAGGTTTACTTTAAAGTTTAAAGTAATCGTACCAGAGCTCACGTGGAGGGAGAGTGGAAAACCATTTAGTAGAAAACCTCCTCAGTCCAACAGACCTGTACTCGAACCCCGATATTTCCCATATCATCAGTCTAGTTTATTGAGAGAGTGGTGTGTTTGACCATTCGAACACTGAAATGGGTAAAAACTTGTTGAATATTATAAAATGAAATAAATAACTCAAATCATATTGTAAATATTTAAATAATACTTAAATTTAAAGCAGGAAAATTTATAAAATTGTTAAAATTATTTTTTTAGGTCCTATTAATTTTTGTTAGCTAATATATTCATATACAGTTTTTAACCAGGTTTTTTTAGCACTGAGTATTAGTTACCCATTCGGTTTATACACTTAAGTACTAATTACGCTAGTGTCTTAGGAATCGGGAAAGTTGAATTTATAGGAAGTCAACACACATTTGCGTGGAAGGAGAGTGGAAAACCATCTAGGAACACCCTCCCCCATTTCGGCTGACCGAGATTCGAACCTCGATCTCCCCGATCTCAGCAGTCAAGCTCAACACAAAACTAGCGAGTTAGCTAACTACGCCACCGAGGTGAGTCATATAAACTTGTTGTCTTCAACAGCACACAAGAACCAGGAGGATTTATAACCGTTAACTTTACAAAGTTCATTGTCGAAATAATATTATTGACTTCAAAAATGTAAACCCCGTTGGGAAACTTTTTATTCAATGTTTATTTTTTTTGGTTTCAGCGTGCCACCCAAATAATGTTCGCGTGCCAACCAGTGGCATGCCTTTCATAGATTTGCCATACTTGGCTTAGAAGATAATAGTAAATTAATAATAATTATTTAATAAGGTCAATAATAAATAACATTTTATATTAATAATCCATTTCGTAGAGTGAAGCTTCTTTTCGAATTATAAACATTGCAACAAGCCTTATACTAGAAATATCGTAGATGGCATAGAATTGTATAGCTATAGGCTATTAAGTAATTAAATATTATGAAAAATTTAGAACCTCCAAATAAATGCTTACTTGCTAGCTCAGATATATAACATTTGTTCTTAAGAGGCAACCAATATTTTTAATCACTTCCAATTTACTTTATTTGAATAATTCAAGATTATAGCTAGTGGGACAATTTTATTGATTATTTTTTACTATTTTCGGCTAATGATTATTTAACATAAATCCTGAGATAGTAAAAATAATGATTGTATGTGTATGTATATATATATATATATATAAATTTGATTATATATATATATATATATATATATATATATAAATTTGATTATATATATATAAAAATTTGATTATATATAATAATATTAATTTGATTACATATATATATATATATATATATATAATCAAATCTATATGGTTTTATATATATATATATATAATCAAATCTATATGGTTTTGTGTTCGAATGTCAAGTACGTATAAATATTTGCACAAAATAATACTAGATATTTACGAAACAAAGAAATCATTCATTAAAAATTACACATAATATACAGGCTTTCTTGGAATTTTAAAACGCATTCTCAAAACGTTATACACTTTCTCTGGTAGTTATTAAAAGTGTTCTATTTTTACATTTATCACTACACATACATTTGATTAGAAAATCTACATTTGCAATAGATTTCCTTGTTAAGGTGAAACCAACTACCGTACTCTTATTTCTTTTAAATACTGTTTTTCGAACTAAGTTTCTACAAGCTAGAATTTTTTAATATTATATTGGTGGCCAGAAATAAAAGTGAGACCTCGCATCTTACGAAAGATAATGACATTGATATTGTTTCAATTTTTTCTCTCAACCCTAAAATAAAAATTATTTGGGTTTTCTACCTTTGTCTGTGAACATTGTATTGTTTAGATAATATTAATGAAACGAATTATCATTGTATTACTAAACTTAGTACTTTACCTAAAATTGTATTGTTCTATTTGTATGACCGTAATAGCCATTAATAAATTACTCTTACGCCTATTGATAGCACCATAACCTGCGGGGAAGAGTAGGTAAAGTGGTCACCCTAAGATAGCTACAGTATTGCAATACATAAAATTAATATCTGAGTAATCTTCTTCCGTGGCCGCATGGTTTAAGGTGTCCCTCTCGTGTTAGACCAGACTGTCGGTGACAGGGAAATCGATGTTCGAATCCCGGTCGAGTGTACTGAGGGGGGCTTTTCCAAAGTGGTTTTCCACTCTCCCACTAAGCAAATGGGGGTAAACTTCCTCTAAATTCAACCTAACTCATCCCTAACTCATTAGCTTAATATGTACATATGCATATAACCTGAAAAAGTAGTAATAAATGCTGATATATATATATATATATCTGAGTATTGATACGAAATTTTATATGGTTATGTATGAACCATTATATACCTATTATGTTTTATTCTCAGTATCCAGCCAATTTTAAATTTTACTTTTACTATCACTGACTTATTTTTCGCAAAATTATATTATAAATATCTCTTAATCAGAATTTTAATGTGTTAGTCAAATAAATTAGTTGTTTAAGTACTGTTTGTTTAAAACTATTTAAAATTGTACATGTTAACCGATGAAGGAGGGTGGAGTGGACTGTGTCGAGCCACTTTGACCTTCAATATATTTAGGTTTAAATAAATCAACATGTAATAACTGTTAACTGCTTATTTATTATATATAAAAAAAATTGGTTATATTTAGGGTTAAACAACCAAACAAAAATTTAATTTTGATAGTTTCCCGATACAGTATTTAATGAAAAAAAGTCACAAACAAAATTATAACCGAGTTCGTCACACCATGCGCAAGTTTCTCGAGGGGCCTTATGGCACAAATAACAGTTAACTCATATGTATTTTGGCGCTGAATTTAAAAATTGTCACTGCAGAACCAACAATAAACATCATCATCATCCTCTGTTGCCCGACACCTCATGCAGGTGGTAGCGTGTCTGTATACTCAGCTAGGGGTCCTGGGCTGGATTCCCGGCATGGCCGAAAAAGTATCATTGTTGAAACATGGGTTTCCCCTTTCACAGTAATGAAATAACGGCCGGGAGCTGGATTTTTTTTTTTCTAAATTTAAGTTAGTTTATAAGTCGTGTGTTCATATAATCAGTCGGTTCAGAAAGTGCACGCTATATACTAAAAATAAATAAAAATGAAAAATCATCTCATCTCCTTTGTCTTTTGTTAGATTTTGATTAGGTTTAGGTTCTTCATAAAAAATTTCTTTTAGTTTAGCGTTTTTTCTTCCTACTAATTATTTTTTGGGAGGAGTGGCTTGCACATCTGTCTCTGAACATGGATATTGGGATTTGAGTTTGTATGAAACTTGGTGGGTACACTGGCGTTTAGCTTTTCAAATTGAAATTTCAATTGGGAGTTTCTTTATATTTAATCAATGTGGATGCTGATTCTATATTAACCACCCTCTCAAACTTCTTCTTCTGTGAATATTTCCTGAAACAGGTATCAACTGGACGTTTTCAATTTTCCTCGGTCCTAAGCGTCTTCTTTCATCCTTTTTTAGTTTCTTCCTTTCTTGATAGCTGTTAAATTTTCAAACATTCTTCTTTGGCTACGATCGCGAATAATCCCACCATTATATAAAATCTTAAGAATTAAACATCGACCCTCTGTTCTTGAGTAATTTCACTTTAATATATAAGTATTCTCAATAGTAACGGCACATTTTAATTTGAGCAAAGTTGATTCCTACTAAAGTATAGGTGCAAAAAATGTGGATTGAGTCGGTAAAGTGGTAAAAGATCTGAATTAATTAAGTCCGAGGTTAAAGAATCTTGAGTAGTATTCCGTTACTGAGGAAATGATCGCTAAACATATAGATTCTCTTATTAATATTATAGAAGAGTTATTGAGAGAAACGCGATAGCAGGGGAATCGGATCGGGAAAGCCCATAGAGAGTTAGATTATTTAACTCCAAGGATGAAGAAACTAGAGCAGTCTTCCATCGCTGAAGATATGATCGCTAAACGCGTAGATTCTCTTGTTAAGAAAATGAAGGAGGTATCAAAAGTGACACAACCGCAGGAAGATTGGGCGGCCAAAGCTTACAGAGAGATGAAATCTTTGACTTCAAGTTTGAAGAAACCAGAGTATTCTTTCACGTCACAGCAGACAACATAGGGTGATTTGTAAGACCTAGCCTTAAGAGGGCTTATGTATATAAAAAAATACGAATGCTGATATTTATTATGACACGCAAGTTATTCCCATACTCAACATAAGTTAGGCAAAGTCAGTTTCAGGCGCAGTATCTAAAGACTATGTCGAGTCAAAGACAGAAGGAGGTTTCGTGTACACCTACTTAAAATCGACCCCTACAAGAAAATATTCTAGACATTTCATAATGACACGGATGAGCCTGATTGTATCTTCTTAAAGGCAGGGACGTTCTCTTGCATTACTGTGAGAATGGAGGGTGTCATCATCGTAGTGAACCGTAGAACTATTGGAGTTCTACCTTTCGAGGTGGAGGAAGGAGGCCTGTTATTTTTTCACTCTAAGATGTTTTTTGACGGTATCTTTTACGCTACACGTTTATATATATCTTACGTTATACTATATATATATATATATCTTACGTTCTACTATATATATGTTTCTATACAGATACCCTCTTTCTCTGCCAAACAAACGGTAGCGTATACACATTGGAAAATACAGTAAATATTAGAAGAGTAGAACATACTGCAAAAGAAGATAGTACATCAATGAATTTAGTTTATTGATTATGAAAGATGCAATCAGTCACACAATTATATGATGTAGTACATTTATTTCATCCTCTATTAAAGCATGGAGGAGTGATCAGTCCCCCAAGGATGGCTGTTAGAATTTAAACAATAATAGATAACTAAAATAGTAAATGGGGCAACAGGAGTTACTCCTTTTACTTGAAAACGCGCTAAGTCTACAATGCTTGGTTCCTAGATGTTACGGCTCATGCCTCCCTAAAGAAGAGATTTTGTTCTGTACCCTACTAAATCAATTTCTATCACAACAGGTTAATTATACAACTCAAGTCAAGAAAAGCCGACTTAATTATCAGTTACAAGATAAACATTAAATAACTTCCGTAAGAAGTTGGAAAAAATATATACCTATATATACCTTCCATATTGCTTGATCAACACTCATTACTAGTAAGCCATTATTTAAGGAGTTACGGAGTTAGCCCATAGCAGAAATGTATATGTGCTTCTTAACTTTAGCTACTACTTGTAGGAGCTGTTAGTATCATATTCCAGAATTAAAGAACTTAGCATTCATGGCCGTTTATTACCCCAAACTACAGGACACATACCATGAAGCTCAGGCCGGCTACATATTATCTACTAACACGACACTAACCGTCATGTAACTGTATTCTAATAAAGTTAACACACAATAACACTCCAAATCTAACGGCATCGGATGGGTGCCAGACATAACAATAATCAACATTACGTGGTCCTCTACACAGGGTTGTCGACTAACCCACAGTTTGAGCAGTGCACAAAGTTACTCTACAAAACAATCTGTTAGACAACGAGTGAATAAGAGCCAAAGACCCAATTAGGTCGAGTCATAGAGAAATGAAAGTATCTAACCTCTCTAGCACTGCTACAAAGCTTAGACCATTGGAAGAATGGCCTCGAAGTAGGAAGAGTTTGGCTGCCCCATCAAAACACTAGTCAGAAGGACATAGCGATAAACTAACAATAGTCAAAGAAGACTAACCAACTTTAATTACCAATTCATACTATTGATAGCAAAGGATGATTAATTTAGAGTTAAAAGAATTAAACACAGGCTAATGAGCCTGCACAACAATTAATTTGGCATTTGTAGGAGCGTGAAGACAAAGATTACCTAAGAGTCCGTGAATGGAACACTTCCTAACATGTCGATTTAAAGTAGACGCTATATTACTTTAACAGCCTTGTCTGCGGCATTCTGGTGTTACGTAGTGGTCAACCATCTTCTGAGCGGTAGCGGTAGCGGTAGTATAGTCAAAGTCTGTTGATGTTCTTGGAGCAAATATTTCAAAACTAATACAATACATAATCTGGGAGGCAGGTATTTTATACCGCCTTGAAAATACAGGCATGGAGTGGTAAAGGGAGGATCGCAGATGGCCGGGGAAGGTACTAGATGCATCTCGCGCAGCTAGCCGGGGTGAGAGTGCAGGGCAGCGACGAGCGTCAGTTCATAGTTGACGACTTGGTCAAACGCGTGTGAGTGTGTGGTGATAGCCCACTTGTCTTCATACCGACCGACAGCCGCTCCAACGGATTACCGGTAAGAACAGTACACCTGATGTAATAAAATGTAGTTTATATATTTAAATAATCTTGAATATATGTAAGGGCTAGAACTCTAATCCCGTTACAATATATATATAACACGAAGTATGTACATTTTTATACACTTGTACTTGACATCATGGTGACAAAGGTTGAAGAGGCCATCATCAAAGCGAGTAAGGTCATTAAACGTAAGTTCAAACAGCTACGAGATGCTTGACGTGAGTCTGATATTGTGGCTAGGGAAGCCTTTAAACGGATCACGTAACCGCCAAACAAGTTGGTGAAGATGACTGAGAAGGAGGAGGGGGAAGAAGTAGTATCGTCTGAGAGATTGAATTACATATATTTATTCCATACTTATCTTCATTCACCTCAAGCACACTCTGATAAAACTTAAGGAGTACTATACGATGGAAACATGACTAAGCTCTATGATAAACCTGATCTGTTTGATGTGAGTGATGAAATGGCAATCCTCAATAATATCTTATCTCCCGACACACGTGTACTCTTGGCATTACTCTTCAGAAAATATCATATGTGCTACACCGAATAAGATCTGAGGGTGTAAGTCTACAAATGCACACCGAATTAGAAACGAACCTTACAGTTGTTTCAAATCATGCACAATATCTTAATATATTGGTATCATAAAAGATATGTTGTAGTATGAGCTTGAGGAAGAAGGTATATACATAACGGAGAGAGGAGAGAGGTAAATGTTACCTAATGGGATGACCCAAACGAGTTTGTAGATCAATTAGCACTCTTGCATGCATAGGTCAGAGCAGGTCATTCAGCTCACGATTACTAGATTGTTTCTATCACCAAAGAATTACGCAAAGCTGGAATTATTGTCTAATCATGTATGTCAAAGAGGATATTGGACGCGAACTTCATCGTCCCACAAAACGTCGTTTTGCCAGAAGACATGTTAACGTACAAGGATTGAACGAGCTACTACAAGCTGATACGGTCGAAATGATACAACTACCTTTTCACTGCCATGGCTAGGTATTCCAAATAATCTCGGGCTGTACCTGTCAAGGCTAAGACGAGGAAGAACTTCACTGCATCTATGTCACATGTCCTTAGACGGGTGACCACAGACGGTTTACCTCCTGCACGTCATCTGCATATAGATAATGGAAGCGAGTTTTATTACGCAGATTTCAAAGCACTCATGCCAAGAAAGAGGCTCAATCATTATTTGACATACACCAACATCAAGACAAGTGTCATGAAACGATTAAATCGAACGCTCAAAAACATTACGTAGACGAGATTCACGTCTAAGGATTGTATCAATTGATCGATTATTTAATCGACAAATATAATAAAACAGTACACTTGACTATCATGATGAAACCTATTGACGTTAAGGACGATAGTCTTTTACATAACGTTTATCTTCATGTTAAAACGATCTATGCTATACTGAACAAGTTTAAAATCAAAGATATCTTTCGTTTCAGTAAACGTAAGTAAGTTTACGCATAAAGGTATACCGAAAACTTGTCGGTAGACCTGTTCAAGATGCGTAAAATCATCTAGATGAATAATAAGACCTTTATACTAAAAAATTCTACGCCAAGTGACTTGTGAAGACATCACATTCAGACAGTTATCTTGTCACAAAATTCGTGGATCTATGTAGCCAATATTGTCTAGGGAGGGGAGAACAATTTGCCCTGGCTGGAAATGATTATCCAGATCCCAGTAATTCCATCAAGAACTACTGTCCCATCTCCAAACTGAATACTGGATACATCCCTGAAACCCTTCGCATGCGAGGAGGACCTTCTGGATAAAGAGGCATTGTACCATGTCCATAAGAAGGAGTATGACCAGGTCAAGTGATTGTAGGAGCTAGACAATTACAAGACTTATAATGCATTTCATTTTAAAGGGTATAAGGAGGAAGAAGATAGAGCTGATTATGATGTTTCCAATAAACTCAATATTGTCGAGCTCGAACTTGGAGGGAGTGTGTTCCTGCCCAGAACAGATTTTATCATGAGTACATAAATCTGTTTGACGCCTCACATCGTGGACTTACATAACTGGGAGGGGACGAGTACAAGTTTGTTAAATGGTGAAGTGCGTACAGATTGTGCTATACACAGATTTAAAGAATACATCTGTGCGAAAGAGAGAAAGAGAGATATACCCATATTTTTTCTTTGTATATTAATCTCAGGAATATATGTATTTAAAGATGGTATACTAGTTATTAAACCTTGATCCAAGTCGTAAGATTTAAATCTTGTATATATACAATAGTGAGATGGATGAACCCATATGTTTCAGTTTGTAAATAAGTTATTCTCTTTATTTAACGTCAATCCTAACATCTACTTGTCAATTTAGAGCATGAGTTAGATGGAGAATGAAAATAGGTCTAATGTGAAAGCATGGTCTGGATAGAGAATGTAAGAAGGAATATATATTTGAACTATGCTTAATGTAAAAGGTTACGACCTGAATAGGGTGAGAAGGGGAATGGAAGAGCGTGGAGAGCAAGTGCGAGACCCTTGTACGCCACCCAGCAGCGTGTGTTGCGAAGTGCTTGATTGCTGATAGGATCACATACACACAAGTAGCTCTCCCTTCATAGGCTCAACTGGCTTTTGGAAAACTCTGCATAGTTAAAGGTGCTTCGCTACGCCAAGGTGGCCCTCTAATCACATTGCGACGAGAAACGCGTCCACTAATGTGAAAGTATTCTGCGTTGTTTGTTGTGAAAAACCGGTTGCATCCTACTCATCTTCTTTAATGAAATATTATGATCTTTCTTTTCATTATATTTCTATAACAAAGTATATTATATTATTTGGTTTTTTGTTATTATAATCGATCTCAAGAAGAGATTTTGATGTATATGGAAAGCATTCATTTGTAGACAGTTTGTGGCCTTAAAAAGAACAGGCAATATTGGTAGTTAAATTATACACTGCTATTTACTATAACGCCCATTGAAGCAATCGCTTTTTAATATCTTTCATTTTGAGTTTGTTTCTCCACTAGTGTAAACTTAAATGTTTTATCACCAAATAAAATGTTTGTGTTCAATATCTTCTTTGTATTCCTGTATTATATTTAACATACCTGGATTGTACTTGCGTTCTAACCAAGTCTCGAACTCTAGAAGATATACAAAGATATTATTGCAGAGGAAATGGGCCTACTCCATAGGCTCAGAAGTGTTGCAGCATAATTGAATTTCAGTGAAGCTATGTACAATGAAACTTTGATCAATATCAAGCAAAGGGTTATGTTAATTTCTTGTGGCAAGGATTTGAATGCTTTTGCCCTTCTGAGGCTAGAAACAGCTATGAAAATCAACAGTTAGGTGTTGAAAGAAATTGCATAACCCATTCACCAGCTGCAGTGTCAAGTGCAAGATTTGGTCCCAAAACATTTTGCTGAGCAACGCTTTGTTTTCGATTTAGTGATAGAAAAGATTTTACCAGAAAGATGGATCTATTTGTTTGTAAATGCACTAGGTGGGACAGGCAAGACGTTCTCACATTTTCAATGTCAGTAAAAGACTTGGTGTGGGCAGCAATTCTGTGATAGTGTAAACTTCTCGTGTGGGACGAGTACGCAATGTCACATAAGCACGCACTGGAAGCCTTGGACTGAATGCTCAACAACTTAAGGAGTAACACGCATTTAATGGGAGGATTGTAGTATCGTTGGCGTTTGATTTTAGGCTGAATCAGTATTGTGGGGACGCACCTTCAAATTAAATTTGACACAGAATATGAGAGTGCGGTTCCATACTACTGCCATGTCCAGGAAATTCTTGACTAATTCTGTTTCCCCCCTAACTTTTTCAACATCGTGACCTCTATCAAGTAACTGATTTCAAATGTTTTAATCGACATTGTCATAAACTATCTTTCACCTGAATGGTTGTGTGAGCACGCCAAATTCTCACCCATAAATGACATCATCCACGAACCTAACTATAAAGAAATGCTGCTTATTTTGAGCGTGTCTACATCATTGCTTTCGATTGACACCGACATGGATGACGATAAAGCAGTATATTATCTCATTGAATTTTTAGATTTACAATAGTTATTTGGCCTCCCTCCACACAAGCTTTAACTCAAGGTGGGTATTCCTGTGATACTGCGGCGTATCTGGGATAACCCTAGGTTGTGTAATGTTACCAGACTTATGATTAAAAGAGTAAGGGTTCAGCCAGACTAACAAGTGTGTGAGCGAGTGCTTGTTTGGGTAGCCAAATTGGCGAGCTAGAGCGTGATTAGCAGACTGATCCTAATTTATTAGTGAAAATGTCTTTGTCAAAAACACTTCAAGTATCTCTTCTGAAACTTGCATGTTATTCTCTCCACAAAACTGGTCTTGACTAAACCTCGCTGATAAGGCCCTTTTTATTTATCTTCACCATGTTCACTAATCTAAACACAAGCACCCTCTGAATACTTACAAACAGTGAACACTTGGTGGAAGAAGGGTGGAACAGAACACTTGATTGTTTCTCCTCATTTACCTTCCTCCCGTGACGTCATATTAGGGGGAAAGTCAGGTAGCAAGCAACGAGACGATTCGGTAAACAATTCAAATATTTTTAGTGTCTTTTGAAGTGTTTTAAATTCAGATATTAGCCGTATCAGTGGCGGAGTGGGGCGTTGCACTCGATAGCTGTTGACGGGGAGTCAAAGGTTCAAATCTTGGCTCACTGAACTGTGGTTGGTTTTTGGAAAATTATATATTGTTGTGGTTTTCCCATCCTCTCTCCATGCTAATGGTAATTATTATTTGTAAAGGTCTACTTTGATTATCGGGTCTACATATATACCTATTGTTTATGGTCTTATCAATTAAATTGGGCCATTAGTAGCAAGTGTGCTAAACCTATGAATAGTAATAAAAAAAAGTCAATTATCATATCAAATTGGGAAGTTTTCCTAGCACGCAATGGACCAACATACAATTATATGGCCCAGCGCCAGTAAACTAGACTGTTCCGGCTCAAGCGCGGTTGGAAAATAGAGCCAGTTCTATCTCTCAAGCGAGTCGCACGGGTCGCTCGCTTGCACGCTTCGGTCTGGTCACCTTTCATTACAAACACTGCCACTCCACCATTGGTGCGGTTAAAATCTGATTTTTAAAAACTTCAAGATACTAAAAATATTTGCCTTGTTTACCGAATCGTTTCATCGCTGGCTCAAGAGGCTAGCGCGCTTGTCAGTCTGGCTGAACCTTAAGGCTCAATATTGTACACGGCACCATTTCGACTGGCTGCGCGAAGGGAGGAGATTTTCTTATACCATGCATTTCGATTATACCGTCTGATTTGCGATTTAAATTTAAACTGGTGCAATTTCCTCTCAGGGTATCATTTGCAATGTCCTTAAATAAAATACAAGTACAAAAAATGAGGATGGCTGGCTTACATCTAAAAGACCTGATTTTTTTCAGATGGGCAGCTCTATGTTGCGTGCTGCAGGGTATCAAGCGGACATTTGTTTGTATACGTACCAGGGGGTGAGGCAGTCAATATTGTGTACAAACACATATTAAAATATAAAGTTAACTAAACAACATGACTATTAACCATTTCTGTAATTTTGGGTGTAAAAAGTCTGAAAAAATTATGCGAGGGTTTCAAAGAAACAGCTTAATTATTTGCAGTTGTTTATATATTTCAGTTTAACATCTATTTTTTTATTTATTTTTTTGATATTATATATATTTAAAAATATTTAATCTAACAGTTGTTTGTCTATTTTCTGTAATAAAAATCCACATCCACAATTCCAAAAACATTGGATAGCGTCACGGAAGGAAAGTTACGGAGGAGAAACATGTGTACTCACAGTACTTAGAATACACGATAGGGAGATCACTTAAGTTGCCCCCCCCCCCTCACCTTCTCAAAATTCAAATTCAAATACACCACAAGAAAGAATTAATTAAAACGGAAAAAAGGTGGGGGTGGGGGGAGCCAAGTTAAGCGTAACCCCCCACTCACTGATTGGGTTTTTTTTCAAAGCAAAAATAAAAGTCCTGTTTTGCACCATTTTGCACCCAAGTATGGCGTTTTGCACCCTAATAGATTAGCGAGGAAAAAATATTTAATATACAAAAAAATTAAGTCGTTGGACCGTCCCTCCAGCCCCCACACCATCAAATTAATAATGTAAATATACCATCGTTTTCTACATATTTAGAACCGTTTTGGACCTTAATAGTTTTTTAAGAAAAATAAATAAATTTAAAGTTAAAAAATGTTCGGTGGCCAAATTAAGTGTAAACCCCCCAATTTAGAAAAATTAAAGTTTTGTAAACCCCACTTAANATTTAAAAAAAAGAAGCTTTTTGTAAGCACCATTTAAGTTTTCCTCGGAAAACTATCATTTTATAAGTACAATAAAAACCATTTTCACAAAAAAATCAAAAAACATTGACGAAACTTTGTTTTAATATTTCAAATTTTCAAAAAGTTTTTTTTCAAACTAACCTCAAGTTATTTATATTTGCTAAAAATAAATATATCTTCTTATTTATCTAGGGGGTGGATTTTTCCCTAAATGCCTTTTTTATTCCTATGCTTTGAAAAGTAGGCTTTTGAGGTATAAGTTTATTTTTGATGATTACGAAGATAGTGCGATGACTTTTATAGTGCCTATAAATGCCTATTTCGGTGTTTAGTGCCTATTTTACAAATGGGAGCCTAAAAGTGCCTTTTTTCTATCTCTCTCTCTTCCTCACACCCTCTATTTTCTTTCTAAATACTTGCGGGTCCCCCCCTCCCTAACTCCTTAGGTCAGTCCACGTGGATACTCATGATAGGAAGGAAAAACCCATGTGCCCAGCGGTTTGATAGGTTCAAACTGGCCAGACCGTCGACAAAGATTTTCTTCTAGCACACAGCAGTGTCAGTTCATTCAGTGTTTGTGTATATTACGCTGTTGTTAGATCTGCATATCTGTTCATTAATATTTATTTGTATTGGACTCAGTGTAAATTATTGAACTAAATTAGTAGAAAATGCCCAAAGAAAAATTGTGTAAAAGTGTGTTATTCAAATAGTTGATTGGTGGTAATAGGAATTTCACAACGGATGGCAAAATAATTTTTCGTCAGGCATGTTCCAAAGAGGTAAGTTACCTTTTCAAAAGGGGAAAGAAAATTATTAATTTTGAAAGTCAAGGTTTTTATTAAATATTTTGGCTATAGTTTAAAATTAGACCATGATTATTTGCTATCGTTCAAACTAGATTTCATTTATTATTGAAGGATTTCAATGACAAAGTGGAAATATTTATTAAAACGTAACATAACTATCTTACCAAAAAAAAAATTCTTAGTTAGGTGATGCTTTGTTAATTTGTAGAATTCACATATATTATTTGATGAAAATTCCCGCATATAATATTTAGGTAAAATGCGAGAAGAAGTATCACCTAGATCAACACAAAAATACTGCAATACATATGAAGAATTGCAGAAATAAAACAGGATAAAAACAAATAATTTTTTCTAAAGTTAACGATGTAGATAAAACCCAAGAGCAATTTTCTGCTGATTTATGCTCTGCGATGGTAGCTACAAGTATTCCTTGGAAGAAGCTGGAGAATCCTGATTTCAATGCTTTTCTCAAGAAATATACCAACATGAAGATACCAGATGAATCAACTCTGAGGAAACACTACTTGCATTTAACCTATTTATCCGTAAGTTTTTACAATAGCAGTTTTTTTTCTGATATTAAAAATATTAACTGAATTGTATTGATGTAAACTATTTACAATAAATATTATTTTTATTTCGTTTAAGACAGTTGAGAAGATCCGAGAAGTTATTAGAGAATCATACTTCTGGGCTGATGTTGATGAAATCTCTGGCATATATAAAAAGCAATTTTGGAAATCTTCCTGGAGCAATCACAGTTTTAGAGGTGAGGGATTTGCCTCTTATGAAAGCTGTGAAGATGACGCGGGCAATCGAAGAAAACCTGAATCAGGCTTCTGGCTCAGTTGGCACAGCCATCGTCGACAAATTTAACAGAGTATTGCAGCGAAACCCTGCGTGGAAAGTGATGGTAAGTATTGCGGACATCTTGGAAGGACAAACTACATGATTCCCAGAAGTCAAGCTTAGCTCAACTGAGATAGCTAGTCTGATGTTTTGCCCGATGACTTCATGTGAAGTCGAGAGAAGTTTTTCACACTATAAAAAACATTTTGCCAGACAACAGAACAAAATTTACACTTGAAAATCTTGAGAAGTATTTGGTAATTAACTCTAATAGTAATTAATTTGTGTTTATGGAAAGTGTATGCTGGATTTTAAGAATGAATAATTTTTAAAAATGAGTGTTTTGGTGCCTTTTTTTGCATTAGTATGCCTATTTATGTGCCTATTTTTGAAATTTTTAGTGCCTATAAATCCGTCCTCTAAAATTATCATGATAAACAATTAACAGACACCCATTTAAATAACATATTAAAATACTTTTTGAAAGATTTCAAATTTTCTAAAATTTACCATATGTAAACTAACCTCAAATTAATATATTTTACAAAAATCAACATAAGTTATTATTAAATCGTATAAAATAGTCCTCAATTGGCAAAATTATAAAATCTATTTTTAAAAAAAAACCACTTCAGTTGCAGAATTGTCCAAGGCGTCAATTTATTGTTAGACTGGCCTGCTGGAGATGGGGATATCAATGTTCGATTACCGGTCGTGTATACTGAGTGTTTTTTTCCTCAATAGTTTTCCACTCTCCTTCCATGCAAGTGCAGGTAGATTACCTCTAAAACGCTTCCTTGCTCCTCCTTACCCCATTAGAGTAATATAATAGATGCGTATAAGCCGAACAGGCAGTAAAACGATGTGATTCAATTTTTTTTCTTTTTTAAACTACAATTGTTCAAATATCAGTAATCAGCACTACTATTAAATGTATTGTTTTAGAAAAACCAATAATTATGAAATTATTTTTATTGTAAATAGCTTGCCAGATACCCATTTTGAGCCAAATCATTAAAGCTAATTTCAACACATTTAAAATTTTATAAAAAATCAGTCTTTGGTAAACTACCATTTAGTGAATTCTTCTCTAAAAAACAAGTGTACATTTCTATTTGTCATTTTTAAAACTCCCCATATTTGCATATTTAACCAAACCGTTAAAGCCATTTTCGAAAATATTTTGACTTTACAGAAATGACTCTTAAATAAACTACCGTTAATATAAAGATTAGTGTCAAAATCAACACAAACTCCCAAAGTATAGCCATTAAATTATGAACAAAATCATTCAAACAATTTAGTATCTATATTCAGAAACAGACAGAAATGTAAAATCCATTTTTTTAATTGATGAGAAAATAAAACTTAAAGCTTCATCATAATCTCTAGGTTGAAAATGTTCTTGATTACAATAAGACTATTTTCTCTATATATAAGAAAATAAAAATCCATAAAAAATTAAAGGTTAAACTATATTTAAAGCATACTTTCTATCTTGTGAATAGTTATTTCTTAAAAGTCAAACATTTAAATATAAAATACAGTTGATATTTAAATTCTACATAAGATTCAAATTAATTTTTCTAAAATATATTAAACATTCTCAACTTTTCAAATTTGGATTAAAATATGCTGGGGCAAATATTTTACATTTCTCAGCTTTATAACTAGGACCATTTCAAGTTAAATAAAACATTTTATTCAGCACAAAAGTTTATTTATTAACTGGACCTAAGAACTATATTTTTCACTATTTCAGAATATTATGAAAAAAATTACTACTTAATGAGCCATGGTCCAGGATGTAAACCACCTCGTTATTTTATAATTAATAAACTCCATTAATTAGAAAAATTGTGTCTTAAATTATAAATGTCAATGAAAATAAGTTTTATAATGCACAACTTTATTTTATATATATATAAAAATCAAACCTTTATAATAATATAGAAATATAGGAAAATGGTAGCTTTCTAGTATTAAAGATGCCCATGCACACCCTTCCAGGTCAAACACATTCCATAAAAGAAGCTCAACTATGGTATATAGTTATGTTCTTACACTGACCACGTGGGCAAGATAACCATCGGGACCGACAGTTGCTCAGCAAGCATTTTTAAGATAGCGATAAGAAACGTTTTCAGAACTACTTAAATTTAAAGTATTATTATTAGCACCGCGTCTTACTACCCGTTCGGGTTATACGCACTTACGCTAATGTGTAATGGTAGGGTGATTGTGAGATGAAATGGAGGACCTACAGTTTAACGTGGGATCCGAACCACGGTGGCGGCCTGGCATTCCCCACATTCACAAGATGTCTTGTCAGAGGTGAAGGAAGGGTTTGGAAATCAGATAAATCTGTGCCGGGACCGAGGATTGAACCCCGGCCGCCAGCATAGAAGTCCGACACCTTACCCCTAGACCACCAGGTCACCCCAAAATTTAAAGTAGCAGAATATTGAGAAAAGTAGGGTATACCATTTATATTTCACATAGTAAACCCGTCAGAAAAGGACACCAGCCTTGTCCATATAAGATAGAAACGTCTTCAACAAGGTAATAATTTTCAAATATGGTTACACTAAAACTCAAATATATACACGTGTATATCAGAGTAAAAGTGTATCAAAAGTTTAAAAAAAACTAAAAAAAACTAGTGTGTAAAACTGTTTACAAACAAGACATTAAAACAATATATTTATTTCTACTTTAAAGTAAGGTAATTACTAAGGTTCAAAACATTGCGCGAAAAATAGTTTGCAACTAAACACATTTATAAACTTTGGAAATCCACGAATATAATATGACACTATAACTTTGTGTTATAGTTAATTATTTTTCTGGATAAACTAGTAATCTTCTAAACTTCATGTTTGAGTGCAAACTTTACATTAATATTATAATAGGAAAAATCACATCCTTTTTGGGGGGAAGCAAGGCATGCGCTGAGCTTGGCCCGTTAATTATCTCTGATCTTATTTTGTATTGATTTTTATCTTGAAATACTATTAAGGTGCAAAACGCCATACTTGGGTGCAAAGTGGTGCAAATCAAAACTTTTATATTGGCATTAAAAGATTAACATTTTAATATTAGGGGGCTATTCTTAACTTGCCTCACACCCCCAAACTAAACAATTATACAGTCTCTGGAGATGGTTGGTAAAACTTAGTACTTGGGTGCTAAATGGTGCAAGATAGGTGGAAAACGATGGCATATTTACATTCTTAATTTGAGGATGTGAGAGTACCTGGTAGAATATTAGAATCAGTGAGAAATTTTTGATACAATATTGCGTGTTTTTTATTTATTAACTGGTGCCTCAAAGATTAAAAAAATACTTGTTGCCCCTTCCGAAACTCATGCAGGGGGTGAGGGCCGGGAGGGTAATCTAGAGGGAAAAATCAGACTACTTGTTCCAACATTTTTGGTTCTAACTTCCATCATATTTGTGATAGAAAGTCCTACAATGTATCAAATTAAGGACAGTTAATCTATCTACAATAGTTGTGTATACTAAAATGGACGTAATCTGCGTGATACTATCTACAAAAATGGGAATGAAGCTTTAAACATTAAACTCAACACACCTATCAATGAGGAGGATGGGCATGCCATTGATGTTAGATACCATTTGCTATGCTGGACAAATATAAAAGTAATGTGCTAAGGCAGACTACGAACACTATGTGTAAAGACTCTACCACATAATCTGCAGCAGAAATTGAATTTATCAATCTCATTCTTGAATGTCTACAAAAGTGGACTATCATCCAAACTACTTGTGAAACCATACGGGCAATGAACAACATGGTTTATCCTACGATATCTTGGAAACAAATAAAGCAAATACTCATTGACAACATTGGTGATATTGAATTCCACCGATCAGCTCGAATAAACTAACCGGAACTAGCTTTTTTTTTTTTAAAAAAAGAGATGTTTATCTCAATGCAATATATCATTGTGGTAATGATACGGATGTGAACATGCGGTGTCTTTATGATGCAGATCTTTTACTCCGAAATTGAATAAATTACGCTCAACAATGGAAGTTCACATGGAAAATGCACACGCCTAAGGACCTCACTCCACGTGAAGTGTTTGTATTCTTTAGGTGGCTTGTTAGTGGGCGAGAAGAAATAATTTCGTCAGAAAGAAAACCAACAGCTGTAAATAAAGCAGCCATGAGTATCTCACAAACTGTTATGGCTATGACATACAATGAGAGACCAGTGTACCGTTTATGTACTGACAATATGCAGCCAATACATGTTAGGCCTCAACAAGTTGCCATAGGAATGGCAATTTATCAAGCCACTAGAAACAAAAGTATTGTCAATCTGCTTAATGGATTGGGCTTCTCGATCAAGTATAACTGTCTTCCCAGGTATGAGGCTCAAATAGCAGAGTGTGATATGTATGATGTCTGGAGGAATAATGGAGTGTATTTATCAGCAAATATGGTCAAGAGCCGATATATATTTTTCGCTGCAGACATTGTAGATTTTATGGAAGATACCTCTAATGGAAAAAAAAAACATGCCATAGCGTTGGCCATTTATCAGCGAAAAGAAGCAGATGACAGTACACAAGTTCTTCATCTGTGGAAAACGTCTGGAAACTGTACACTATACCTTCCTGACTCCTCAAATGTTTTTAAAGATTGTTTTATGCCATCAAAACAGATTCTAAAATTCAAAGCTTATCTTGACTTCAGCCTAGCTTCTGTGAGCCACCCTGATATTACCGACATGAAGGTACGGCTTATAGGGAAGACATCCACAAAATCAGAGGTGCTTCCCTGCAAGATTACACACAATGCGTAAGAGAAGACATGAGTGGAAATTCAAATATTCCAACATGGGCCACCTACTTTTCTCATATAACCCCAGCTTTGCCAATAACTGCAGTTCTTGTACCTCACTGATACCTGCACACCAACAGAATAGCCAATATTGTTAACTGTTCTACTTCAATTACCAAGTGTTGCACCCTCTCTGAGTCCTGTACCCCCCGGCCAACAAAAGGGATAAAAGGGAGAGGATGAACTTAACATATAAAAAATGGAAATTATAAAAAATATATAGATTCAACAAAATGAGCAGTTTATTCAATTAAATGACAATAGCGCAGATAACAAAAATTGGTCTCATTATATCATTACGAGTACAGTTGGAAATTATGCTCGAAACCAACAACTTTATATAATTAAAGTTACGCAAGTGTTTAAACAAAAGGAAACATGAAATACATTATAATATTGATAGTCCAGTCTATAAGAGACAATAACAAAGCGAATATTTTTAAATGCGATACAAAATTATAAGGGCCTAATGGGCACCTTGATATGGTTCCAAAGGTTTCGTAATTCACAGAAAACGATATCATAAATATAAAGATTTAAATTTGACGACTATACAACAGAGTCTACACAACGTGAGGGTTTGACTACCAGACATAAGCCAAACTCCCACGGGACTATCAGATCTGACTTAGAATATGGAACTAACAGTTCCATCAATTAACAAAACTTTAGCTGTTCAAACAGAACTTACGTTACAAAAGATTAAAGTCATCCTAATTTAAATTCCAATAAAAAGTTACTTCACGTTACGTTAAATCAAACCATAATTTTAAATATGAAAAGTTACTTCGATAAAAAAAATTACTCTACGATTCCAAACAATATAATATTAACAAGTCAAACTTCTAATCAGCACATAACTGAGGATATTTACGAGAATAAAAATATAAACAAAAGTTACAGCGCCCGAGCGGCGACCTATCTAAGATAGAATATTTAGACATTTTTTGGCGATCAAAATATTAATACGTTAGATTTTGAAACTGAATATTATATGCAAAAAGTTTAAAGTTTATAAATAAGTTAGAGTTCATAACTCCACCCGTCTAAGCGACGATTTTGATACATTTTTACAAGTTTTCTCCAGCCATTGTCCAGATCCATGACAATGGTCTGTCGTCGATCGTTGATCGTAGGATAGTCGATTATGGCAAGCTTGCACAGCCATTATATAGGGATTTCGTTGTTCTGGAAAGAAGGGGGGAGTACACCAAACACGCATATGATGACGTCAACGATGCCTTCAAACAGTCACGTACACCATTGTTGATTCCGCTTGCTCCATCGGAATATCCGTGAATATCTCCAATCACCCGATGTTTTGAAGGAGGTTCCTCTAGTCTCCGTCAGGGGTCGGATACATAATTGTCTTCTAGTTGATGTTGATAGTTCTCGGTTCATTTCACGCTAGTACAGTCGGAGTGCCGGGTCGCTTTGTTGACCCACTGGATCTCCCTTGACCCACTCGCCAATCTAGGAGTCCAGGTGCCGGCCAGCCTTGCAGGATTCTATTGTGAGCAGATTAGTATTGTAAGTACACGAACAAATTAATACTTAGAATTGGATTGAGTAATAAATATATTGTCCAGCATTGTTTCTATTATGTCTTCTTAGCCTACAAGAACTACAACAGAGAAAAATACTATTGCAGGGATCCTAATTGAGTTGAATTTATTGGAGCGGGTAGTATGCTTTGTTGTCCAGTTGTAACATTATACCACGTAATGTTACACAAGTATTAACTATATAGTAATGGGTCCACAAAAAGCCAGTGCTTTGCCAGGATTTCATGCCTTCACTGGCTATGATACCACATAATGTTTTTCAGGCAAAGGAAATTTGGGAGTGTGTTGATAAGGGAATAAAAAAATTTGCCTGCAAAATTTATATGTCATGATCTATAGCATCGACAGTGGGAGAAGTAAGATGGTATATTTAAAAAAGTGGAATCTGAAAAGATGCCACCAAAGTTGTCTGCTCTAAAATTCTCTATATTGAGGGCTATTTTATCAGTGTATAATTTGGAACAATGATTTTACTGCTCATCCAAATATATCATCTCATGAACCGGGCTATGGTTGGGAAGGTAGTAATGGTTATTATGTGCCTGAAAATTACAGACATGCCACCAGCACCTTCAAAAATATTAGAGCTCATAAAATGCTCTTGAAAAACAGTCTCTCCAAATTGTGCTCCTGTTTCCGTAGTTATCTCCCTTGCACCAATATGTTTTTGTGTCCAAATGATGATTCTCAGAAGCGTGAAAACCATAGCACTCTTTGTTCCCAATGATGATGAAGACGGTGTTTGTGATGACTTAGAGTTATAACACAGCATTTACAAACAATATTATAACTTAGAGTAATAATTTTCTATTATTTTTATTCTGTATTTTTTCTATTTACACTGAATAACAAAGGCATGAGCAAAATCACTATATTTTCGTGAATTACTCTAAGAAATATGGTTCAGTAAATGTTTCAACTTCTATTTTTTGACTTTCCAAAACAAAGTTTTTGCAAGACCACTTAATTTCTCGTGAGCCTTGAATGTAGAATATTTTTCCTAATGCTTTTATTTAGCTAAGCAAAGTTATTTTTTTTAAATTTAACATTTTTCCAAGCCAATAATGTCATTGAATAAGTTAAGTTATTACATTAATGTGCACATCTGCTGAGGGAATATTAATCTAATGTTTGTGATAGGGAGGCCAGGCCGTAAATATTTCAAACAAAAGAGAGTTAAAAACACTATTATAGTTGTTACCATTAGTAAATCCAAACACATTAATTTGCTTACTACCACCAAAACTAATAGAAAAAATTTAAAATGTTTATCGTTTATTAATATTTCTGGAGATAACAAGTTAATTATATGCTGTCGGCCAAATTGTAGATAAATTTATTAGCTTTAATTTTAGTTATTGTGGACTTTTATATCATAAAATCTATGGAAGTTACAGTCAATAATGTTGTAACAAGTAACATTATATTTCCCCTTCCCCTGAGCCATACATCCCCCCACCACTCCCCCCCCCCTCGCCCCGCATAATTTTCGGAAGTGGCAACATGTGTTTTTGAACTTTATGGGTTGCCAATAATAATAACTTAAAAAAACAAGGCAATATTGCATCACAAATTCACACGGCAAACCAGTTGCTCCCCCACTAGGAGTGTCCAACGACTTGATTTTTTGTATCTTAAATATTCTTTTCTCGATAATCTTTTATGGTGCAAAACGCCATAATTGGGTGCAAAATGGTGCAAAATAGGAATTTTATTTTGGCATTAAAACAACCCCCAACTATTGAGTGGGGGGGGGGCTACACTTAACTTGCCCCCCCCCCCACCTTTTTTTGTTTTAAATATTTTTTTCTTGCAAAACTATTCAGGTGAAAAAACGCCATACTTGGGTGCAAAACAGTACTTTTAAGATGGCATGAAAAAATTACAACATTTTGATAGTGGGGGGCTACCCTTAACTTGACCCCCCCACCCCTTAACATAAACAGTCGTACCGTCTCTTGGGTTAAGGTGCAAAACGGTGCAAAATAAGTACAAAATGGTGGTACATTTAAATTTTAATTTGGATGGGATGGGGGGGCCAACTGAAGTGATCTACGATAGGGTCCACGTGCATCTCCCCCTCCAGTCCCGCCCCGATGACACGTCACACGATGTCCACTGGCCGCGCAACACTGCCTGATAGGTGCATCTCTCCTAACATTTGTCTAAAAGTAAATTGGAATTTGATCATAACTTTCAGTTTTGGCAATGTTTAACCACTTCGTAATGCTTTTTACTTATGTTGGATGGAATAATTAAAACTTAAAAATTTACATATTGAACTGCCACTGTAATAAAATTGCGCAATGAAGTGCATGTTTAATGACTTAAAAAAGTTTCACAACAGAAATACAAATAAGACAATTTCTTATAATCATAGCTTGAAAACAGACGAAATAATGTAAGCAATATAAAAAATAAAAGTATTATGAAATAATGTAGCATCGGATAAATTCACCAAATTTAACTCATTGAAGTTTAGCTAGTTTCTTTGACTTCTTTCTACCACCGTCAGACATTTTATTCCCGTAGATTGGTCTTTTCTGAGAGTTTTTCTCATTAAAAGACTTCATTCTAATAGAGGTCTGCGTTCGATTATTTAAACTTACATATATAAATTCTGGCTTAACGGAAAATTGGTTGAGGTGACGTTTTATTGTCGTTTCACTTGGAAGGGGATATTTCAAAACATCTTTTACATATCTAAACGGTTTTTTGGATATACATTTTAGCATCATTAAATGTTAAAATTACAATTGGTACATTTTTCTCTTAAATAATTTGATGATGGGAAGTGGAAAAACGGGATTAAATTTGTTTTAAATTTTCGGTTAAACGATAAATTTCTATCCTAGAAGTTGCTAACTTTGCCAAATTGTCTTTTTAAACAAATATATTTTTTCTTTCTTTAGCATTTCCATATCTAGCTCTTGTTTACTTATTAATTGTGTTAGGCTAGTCCCGTGTTCTAAGGTTGGGAAGAGCAACTTATTACTTTCATGTGTATTTAAAAGAAGGGTTAAGCTGTATTTTGGTTTCACGTTTATAAGCTTTCTTATTTATTTCCAAACTACTGCAAGAAGCTGTGACAGTTAGTATTTTAAAATGTGGCACATACTTTTTTAACATTCTATTTGGTTTCAATCCGAGTAATTCCGCCCTCAAGATACGTTCAAGGTCCGTTTTACTAAAGTGAGCGAAGCAAACTTGAGCGTTAGATACATACAAATTGTCGGCTCTTTTACAAGTGTGCACTCACTGTTTTTGGAATGTATTTTTTATGTTGGAAATCTATAAAATCTTATACCCAAATTCTTGAGAGTTTCTTGACTGGTTGTTGCACCCAGAAACTACCAATCAAGGTATCAATACTACTAATTAATATCACATGACACACAGATAAACAAACATTAGAATATCAAAACAACAAGAATTGGTGGGACCACACAGCTGAGCGCCCACATCGACGTTACAGACATGACATGCTACTGCGCACCTATCTTGTGGTGTGAACTGTTCAGCCTTTCTTCCACCAATGGTTCACTCTAAGTATTCAGAAGGTGCGTTTGTTTAGATTAATAAACATGGTGAAGGTAAATAAAGAGGGCCTTGTCAGCAAGGTTCAGTCAAGACCAGCTTTGGGGAGGGAAGATCATGTGAGTTGAAGAAGAGATGTGCGAAGTGTCTTTGACAGAGACATTTGCACAAATAAACTAGGATCAGTCTGTTAATTACGCGCTCGCTCACCAGTTTGGTCACACATTCGCTCAGTCGCTCGCTTGCATGCTTGCAAGTCTGGCTGAACCCTAGGCCCAGTGCCCAAGAGCGACGTGCGTCATATAAATACAACTACATACTATAATCTGAATCAGTAGAAAATCAAACATACTTAGTATTAATTTATTTTAGCAATGTTTTTCTAAAGTACTCTCAAATTTCTTAAACACCAATATTCAAAGATAAAATATACATTTTTCGTAATATGTGGATTACATTTAATGTGACATTCCTTAGTCAGTTTTACACAAGGCAACATTAAAATAATTACATTAAATTAAGCCAGTCACGTGGGGCTATCTACCAGCGGGCACGCACCAGTCTACTCGTCACTGAACCTGGCCTAGATAGTAGCCTCTGCTTATCACCCATACCTTGGTATGTTGACCTTGAGCGGCATTCATCACAATAATAAAATCAGTTTATTATCTGTTACAGGCTCTTTTAACACAATGGACTAGGCTTTTGTAGGAAGCATTTACCTTGGAGTGCTTTGATGGATGTGTATGTTTACCTAGCATTAGTACACCGATAATTTACTTAATGTTTTAAAAATTAAGTCAGGCTTGTATATTTTGTATTTTATATTTTAACATTCAAAATAATCTTACGGGTTTGAGACAAGTGAGTGGGGACGAGAATAAGTGAACAACCGTTTAATAAGTAATATTGCTATTACATGGGAAAATCTCCTGAGCTTTATTTTAAATTCTCGGACTACACCACCAGAGTGATTTTCAGATTGTATGCGTGAATACTGCTCTAGCCACGTTATCAATTATGGAAAATCCCAATATGAACATACCTTTGCTTACACTTGGGTTGATTGTTAAATTTTTGTTAGCTTATTTATTGGAGTTTATAGGTACATAGAAAGTTATAAATGGAAAATGAATATGTTTATAAAAGGAAGTCAAGGTGGAGTCGTACTAGCCTAGTAGTAGTAATGGCATAGCAATAGAAGGAGCTATTATTATTATTCCTATTATTCTATTATCAACATCATCATAATTGTTAGGTGTTCTGTTCTATGACAGGTACAGTACATTCCTTTTGTCAGTGAACTTAGTATATTTTATTGATAAAAAAAAATCAAAAATCCAACATATTTAAAAGAAACAGTGATAATGTATACTTAATATTTACATACTGTAGTCAACATTAAATGTTTTCCTGCAACTAAAAATGATTACAGTATACTGTAATTTTACATTTAAAGTATAAGAGGTGTTTGGAAACTTAAGGCCCAAACAGCACATATAGTTTGTTTGAGCCAAAAGTAATACAAAATCCCTATACACTTACATCCTGCAAACTATGTTAATACCATTAAATTGTCTTTTTGCATCTACGGCGTACAGTGCTGGGAGAGCAAAGCTGTGCAAGCATGCGTATACAACAAGTTGAATAGGAACTAGGTGAACAGTAATGCACATGCAATAGTGGTAAGCACTTGCGGTGAGGTAGGACCGTTAATGGTGACCCTCAGAACGTATTTCCATATCTAGATGGACTAGTGTGCTGTTTACTATTAATTATGGTATGTTCTGCTGCCGTGCTCCAAGATGTAGAGGTGTGCAGTGCCATGCACATAACTCCTATGCAACCTGTTGTACACGCATGCTTACACAGCTTTGCTCTCCCGGCGCAATACGCCGACACTTTGAACAAAATTGAATGGTATTTGCATAGTTTGCAAGACATAAGAGCCTAGGAATTTTGTATTAATTTGGGTTCAAACAACCTATATGTGTAGTTTGGGCGTAGAGTTTCCGAACACTCCGTATAATTTAAATGTAAAATTACCGTTTATGTTACATCAGTTAAATTAATAATAATTTAATTAAACTAATTCAAATGTAACTTAACATTTAGTAAAAAAAACTCTGTTTCCAGCTTAATTCAATTTTTTGATAATCTGAACAACTTAAGTCCCAGTTATATAAGATTAACGAGGTTATACTGTAATTTTATCTCTTTAGAAATACTACCGGAACTACCTTTTACGTATAACCCTTCCTAAGAATTGCTTAAATAGGTTTCCTAAAAACGCTTTCAACTATTATGTTAATTATCTTTGTAATATTTAGTTTTAACAATGATTATATATTATTATTATTAGTTTTTCTGTCTTAAGACAGGTCGATTTATTTCGTCAGTGAAATTAGACCACCAATATAAACTATCCTTTGCCTCCCTCAGCTTCCTAAATTTTCTTCTTTCCTTCAAGTCAACCATTGTTTGAATACTCCTACCTTCTAAGCTCCTCTTTCCCTCAACCTTTCTTTCTATGACGTAGTGAATAAATCAGTTCCTTTTAAGGATATGTCCAATCAGTTTGCTTTGCACCGAGGAATCACACCCAAAAGGGTTTTCTTATCACCCATTATTCTTAGGACATCATCATTTGTCATCCTGTCTGTCCAGCTGATCTTCTCAAGTATTCTCCAGCACCACATTCGAAGCTCTCCAAGTATTTCTTTTTCGTTTTCCTGAGAGTCCAAGTTTCTGATATATATACATATTAGATCCGGAAGTGGTGGGACACCCAACGGGGCAGGGTAACGGGGGCATAAAATACCCGGGGTGGACCAACTAGAAGGATAAAATTAGAAGATAGGTAATATGGACACTTAGATTAGGAGCTATAATTAACACTAAATTAAATAATAGGTGAGTAAATTGGATAAACTAGTAATTAGCGGAGGTAGAGAAACAATGTAACATAGGTCCTGAGTTACAGTCTAGGCCTCAGGACAGAAAGTAAGGATAGATAAATAAATATATAGAGGCATATATATCCTTTACAATCTAACAACTATTAAAGCTAATACATTTATATTTATAATAATTAGATAATCCAAGGGGGTAAATTTTGTTAGTCAAAATTCATATGGATACGTGAAAGACTTTCCCTGAAAATAATTAACATATTGGGCCTACGCTATCAAAAAGGTTCACCAACCCTGCCATCATAGTACACTAGGCTCTCCATACCCAAATAAATTGCCCACAGAGATGCATATAGAATGTTCCAAAACTATCCTTCAGAAAACCATTCCACAACAAGCATGATACCCCAGGATGTTTCTTTGCACTGCACCTAAGCCTTGTCGAGATGGAACACTAGATCTGGATAAGGAAGTATGGAGTTGTATAAAGAGTGATTCTGATAAAAGATTTAACATAAAATAATGTTTATTGAATCATATAACAATACATCCTCATCCGAGGTCACAATGCCTAGTGGTTTGAACAAATAATAGAGCAGAAAAAGTCTAACTAGACTGATTATTTTGATTATGTGTATGAGCATTTGGATTTATTAACACTAAGCCCTAAGGGAATTAAAAGAAAAGAAGGATTCCAATACATTAGCTAATACACAATTTAGGACAATTATTAATTAATCCTTTGGTTTTTTATTCAAGGAGACAATGATCTATAAACTTAGCGCTGGCAAGAAGATTGAACTTTTCAACATACTATTGCGTCCCAACAAGGCATACTAACATATTAAATGTAGGCCATTCTGAGTCTCTGTATGAACTTATAGCTTAAACAGCAGTCAGCTATATTTCCCTCAAATAGTATAGGGGTCTTCAACATTGTAATAGATGGTCAAAGACTGACATTAAAAAAGGGAGAATAATCACAACAAGAATCCAAAAGGATATGCCCGTCAAAGCAAAATTGACAGAGCTGGTTGAAGACATAAGTTAAGCACATACGTCTACTAAAGCTTAAATGATAGACCAGTTCATAGCACGTCCCCTAGCATAAATAGTTAAGTCAAAAATATTATAATAGTTAAAGGCTAATTGCCCAAAACATAAACTATTAAAACATAAGATTTAAGGCCGATACACACAGAATGATAAGCTAAGATATGCTGTGCTGTCCTCTGCTAAGACTATGTCAATTTGATTTCACACTCATTGATAAGCTAAGCTAAGCCCTGGTCCCTTTTTTCACTCCCGAATTCAATGTTGATTGTCTCTGGTCGGCTCCAGTGAACTTTAGTTATGATGGCGTTCTCCCAAATGTCTTGTTTGAGCTCAGATGATAGTACTTAGGAAGAAAAGATGCTGCTGTTAGCAGCTGTTTTGGAAGATGAAGAAAATTTCGGTGGTGGTGGTGGTGGTTTGACTTCTTCAATTAACGCTTCCATTTTAATATAAAAACATTTATTAAAAATAAAACTTAAATAGAATATTACTTAAATATACGTGAAAAGAACTTCAACACTTCTTTAGTTATTTTCACCAAACCAGCACTGCGTCTGTTCAACACGGAGCCCAAGTTGCGCTATGCGCATGTACGACGTAATATGGCTCAAGATGGAAATTTGCCCGGCCAGCAATCGGAAAAAAACATAGCGCAGCGTAGCAAGGAATAGCTTAGCTTAGCTTTCTGTGAACCAACACATTTAAATACATGGTCCGCTATGTTCCTAAGGCGCTAGAAGAGCAAATCTTAGCTTAGCTTAGCTTAGATTAGTTTAGCTTAGCTTAGCTTAGTATAGCGTTCTGTGTGAATCGGCCTTTACACTGTAGTTCAACTTATATATAAATATAGGATTCCATCGATTTCTATAAAAAAAAAATAGATAACTCTACATAACTATAGTGATTTCTCCTGCTTATGAAGCAAGATACCTCAAAAGTATTTAAAGGATTAAGAAGGCTGCTACACATAATATAAATACATTTGGTTGACTTTCGACTTACATCGACATATTGGTTTTAACTGAATGCTATAAAACATTTAGATCACTACCGTCCGAGCCGGTGAAACCATGGAAACCAACTAGCTTTTGGTTCTGTAAATGGGGCGGGGAGTCTCTTTTCGGCTACGCGAGTTTATTATGCACCCGTCGGAGATCGCCATCTTCGTAACTACAACCATAATATATTTTCTTTGTTGTTTCTCAGCAGTTCGTAGTTGTAGTGGATGTTGATTGAAGTCTTATTTTTGGGAGACACCTCAAAATTCCCAATATGAAAATAAAATATATATTTCATGTAAGCCGATAACATGGTTAGTACACAAAAATTTTCAGAAAATACTTGGAGGGATGATATATATATGGAATAAAAATTGGTTTATTCACATAATCTTCTTGTCACGGGCTAAACCATATAGCCCGTTGCAAATCTACCCCCTCGCCCCCGTTCCCCTCCCCATTTTCCAAAGGAGAGCAAAGGAGATGTTTCCATACTAGGAGTGTCTTCTTCCCAAGTTTTGAGCATCCTCATCGTAAGGCAAACTTAGTTGCAACAACTTCGGTCGTAGGTAGATCATTTATGCATGATAGCCGATATTTCCAACAACTTCAGTACAGAATCATCTCCATATATCAAGTAGAGAGGCTCTCGCTTCGTCCATGGAATAGAAAAAGGTACGGGGGGAGTAGGAAGAAATAGATAATATATTTCTAATGCCCTTACGTAGTCAACAAAAGTTGCAATCCAAATTACTATCACAGGCCTTACTATCTTTAAGGCTACCTTGAGCCTGTTTGAGGTGAAATTAAAACTTATTTTAAGGCCTTAAAAGCTTTCTTTTGTTGCTCTCATCAATACAATTTAACTCATTTTTTTATTAAAACAATTTAAAGGAGCAGCCAACTCTGAAATAAATGAAAAAACCTAGCATAGTATGTGCATATACCCACAAAACGTTTAAATTATTTATAGTTGTTTAGGTGAAAGATATGCTACAATAAGTCTGATACGTCCACGATCCACAAGAAGATGGCCCTTAGCTATATAATATACCCCAGCTATCTACTCAATGCACTCAGTAGTCCACGTAACCTTGTCGGGGTTTAACCGTGAGCCCAGCCTCTCTCAAACGCTGTAACACTTAATCAATATGCTTCCGATGTTCGCTAAGGGATTGACTGAAAATACAAATACCATTCAGATCATTTAAAACAGCTGAATGTCTCTATTATGTACGTATACATTGGTACGCACATTGTCTGAATCTTACAATCGTCAGAGCTTGTGCATCACACACACATAATTCCTCGAGTTTTTTTTTTGCAACACCCAGCTTATTTATAATTGTATTGAGCACATCACAAACCAACACATTGTGTTTGAAGAGCTGGTTAGAGCAACTGAAAATGTTAACATCCTTATCTGACACAAGGTAGACCTGCTGCACTGAGGCTGTCCATGCTGTTTATGAACTGTTAATGGCAATTATTAAGGCAATAAAAAAATACTTTTGAAGATAAAGCTGCAAAGGCATATTGCTACAAATGTAATCTCTTAACTTTATAGTAAGTTTATAAATAATGGAGCCAGTTCTTCAGATGCTGCTTAAAACCAACCAAAACCCTTCAGTCTTCAACCATGGACCTGTGTGAGGCCGTGTACGAGGTACTAAGCCTATCTGAAGCTTTAGTTGAAATGAGACACGATAAACAAATCTCTCTTTGAGCTAATGTGTGCTAAATCTGAAGGGTTTTTTTTTTATAAAAAAAGCTACATCTCGATACCAGAAACAAGGACAAGACAAGGCTCTGTATTTGGATGAAAATCCTGACACAGTAGCAACTGCCGATACCAGAATGAAATAAAGTTCTACGCCTTCCTCCTTGTTTTAGACTCTCTCTTATAAGGCTTGAACTTAATATTTTCACAGGAAAAAAAAAACAGCTAATAAGAGTTGTAGGGAAGATCATAAAACTCAAACTTGATGGATTCACAGAAGATGTCATTAAGCTCTTGAGTAAAAACTATATTTCAAATACTTCGGAACTAGAAGCTGACGGGAGAATGCTTGGAACTAAGAGTGCGCTAACCATCCCAATTACCACTGTGCATATCTTGCTGAATTGGTTGGCCGTGTTAGAGAGGGGGAAAACATAATAAAACTTTGATCGTCTCCGCCAGAAGTTTTCAGTCATCCTAGTTACGAGTTTCTTATGCGAATGGAAATCCTCAAAATTGACCATTGTAAAATAAAAGCTGCCTTCAACTATGAAACCAGAAATACTTAATTCTCTGACTATCCCATTTATTGAGCACGACTTGGCTATGAAAACAAACATTGATTATATTATTGATTATTTTAAAAAGATAATACTTTTTTCCAAGGAAATGGCAATGTAGACGTTACACTTTTTACTTCCCAATCATAATTTATAAAATAAGCTTAGTAATTAAGTTAGTTTTTAATCCCATCAATATCGTTATCAATTTTGATTTCCATACAATCAATATGTATATTTTTTGCGAAAAATTTCGAAAATGAAGCTATGTTGTATTAAAGAAAATAATAATAAAGTGAAATCAGAACAATGTGCCTTAATTTTTTTGTTATGTACTATTAAGCAGTTAGTTAAATATACCCATTTTTAAGGAGGAAAATAAGCTAACAATCAATTATTGGAAAATTAAACCATGAACAGGGCCAGTATATTAGATCAGTTTGGAAGAGAGGGGTTCATTTATTGGATGTATTCTGTGGCTATGTGATGTCTCATGTTAAAAATAATTCTGATTACGCTTATGCCTACCATATTGCATTGGATTGCATTAAATGGGTAGGTATTCTTTTCGTAATGCATGCTTATATTATATGATGAAACTAGCACTACGTGGAACTAAAATATAATAACTAGCAAAGTGATCGCACATTTGCTTTAAAACGTTATTTCGTCTCCTTTACCTAAATGACAAACCCAATATATAGTACAGTCATGACCTTAGTTTACTTGAATGACAGCTCAAAAATTACTAGAAATAATCCCTAATGTATCCCTACACCAACAGCTGACATCTGTCACTTTGGATAACTGTAATGAAAACATATGGTAATGTATGTATGTGATAGCTAACCACAGTAATTTAGGCTAATATTATTTATATTTATTAGAGGTCAACACAAAGCTTATTTATCGTTTTATTCCACTTAAAATATTCACAGCACTTTCACAAAAGTTCTAACTAATATTGCTTCAAAATGATAACTGATGAATTTAAATCATGTGGGTGATCATGACGGAAACAAGTTCTTTACAATGATGGATCCACGCAGTCTATAAAAATATTTTATTCAGTTAAATATTTAGAAATACGATAAAATAATCATAAAATAATGTATTATGTATTTTTAAAATGACAAGTATATCTCTTTTCCAAGTAAATACGATGTCTGTATTAAAAGGTATTAATGTATTCACTATCTTACACAAGATAGATAACATTCCAAAACAATGAATAAGTAATTTTGATTATGTTTAAGATTTTGTTTCGGATTGGGTAAAAAGAAATTATTAAAACTAATGAAATAGTGTGAGAAAACTTAAGTTTACATTATTTTTGATGTAAAATATAACATGTAATTAAAAAACTTAACATTTATAACAAAACAGTAATCTTTTACAAATGTTGGCAACCCAAAACCTAAACATATATTTTTTGGACTGTCATTCAGGTAAAACCTATCATAAACATACTTTGTATGTCACTTGGTTCCTTATAGTCTTACTTAAATAACAGGGTTTAAAGATAGGAACCGAACAGACCTGGTAAGACTTAAATAAATCTAATTTGTTGTTTTTTTGCTTTGTTCAAGCAATGGTTGCTTTCCCGGATTTGTCAAGAGAAGATGAAAATGGTGCCTATACCACATCAGGTGTCCCCAAAATCGTGGCACCTTACTTGGCAACAACGGATGAAGATTTGGAAAAGATTAAGAATATGTATGATGATGCCCCGCCTACACCAATAAATGACTCTATCAGTAGCACAAGAAGTAGTATCACATTCATCTCGGTCACATCTATCCCTGATCCAACGGATATCATAAGTACGACAAGCATCCAACCTAGGAAAGAACATTGGTGGAACGTCATGATTGAAGTGGCCTTACCATTTTTCTTGGGGGGAGTTGGTACTATAGCAGCTGGTATTATACTGGGCTCTGTTGAGGTAAATATAAAAAAATTACAACATATATAAGGTATACATTTTCTTAATGATTGTAAGTATGGCAATGGGAAACGGAAATCAAGAGGAAACCATTACACTACAATGCCAAGAACCTGCGGCAGTCCCATACATACTTCATTAGTTAATTGTCAGTGATCTCTATATTATACTGGATGGGCATAAAAGTACGCATTGCCAAGGACCAAAACGTTAAGCTCAAGTTTATCGTCTGCTTCATTGTGGGGGGACAGATTTAACGGTTTCTTTCAATGTTCTTATGAGAAAACATGTGTCCGATGAATAAAAGTGCTATTGTTTGAAAGTGAAGTATTATACCACACTTGCCTGAAGAAACATTTACATTAAAGGATATACAATTTATTTCTACAGGTAATACTCTAAAAATACGAATAAAATCTTTAATACATTTAAATATGTGGTTATCATCCATATTGTTTACAGTCTGTCAAGACTACACTTGTATTTAAAGTTGTATGTTAGCTTGTATATTGGTTTCAGAAAACATATTATATTGGAATTTGATAAATACAATGAGTAAGGTATCTAAGAACTTTATTACATTTGTTTAAATGACAAACTTTGGATAGTTGACATACGTTCAAATGATCACTTTGGTTATAGGTTTGTAGAAAGTATTATTATATTACAATTTTTTTTTAAGCTGGCACATATCTTGTGCCTTATATTGCTTTCAGAAACCATATTATTAAGTTAAAAGTTCGATAACTATAATGAAACAAGCTAGCTAAAACTGTATTAGATTTGTTTAATAACATACTTTTTGTAGAAGTCCTACGTTCAAACAATAATTTAGGTTATAGGCTTGTACGGTACCTACTAAACCCTGATTTTAGTAAGAATCCCAATCTTTAAGGCTTTATTTAGTACCAGAATACTATCTATCATATATCAGAATTTTGGTAGGATAAACGACCATTTAGAACGGAAGTAGAAATTCCCTTCTGGAGGATATTTTATCCTACCTAAACACTACTATAGGGTAGGATTCTGGAACAAGATAAGCCTTCTAAATGTGCTTCCTTCAAAAATCATCATATATATTACCTACAACAACTTATTTAAAGAAAAACTCACCAGTTTCGACCTTTATTATGTTCTTCAAAGCTTTTACTAACATATTTATTTCATTTAACTAATCACACATTGACATATCTCATATATTCAATCAAATTAATGAACTATGTCAAAATGACCAATTTCCTTGTATGGGTGTAAGAGGGAAATAAATACCCCAAAGTTTCCTTCTCTCCTACACAATGGTATGCAGTCGACAGCTCGAAAATTTCAGCCACAGATGTCCATCCAGCTGTATTATGGTGATCAATGATAATGATACATCCTTAAACGATTAATTCCTGACGTAAAACGGTCTCCCATCCAGATTTTCGGGTGGGGGCTGACTTGTTGGGGGTCAAAAATGTGTAGGAACCATAATTATTGAAACTTGTAGTGTGAGGACTCTCAATAAATGTGAAAAACTGTAAAGTTCAAAGGTGGAATTTAAAAGAATAAAGATATAAACATTAGGAATGAGCGAAATGTAGTGGTCAGACACCGAGGATTTTGGAGTGATTATTCTAGAGTCATTCACATAGGATCAATAATTGTAAATTCAGGAGTAGTAGTTATTTTTAACAGAGTGTGTGGACAAAGAATGAAGCGTTACTACCAATGCTTAGAGAGGATCCTAATGGTGAAGATATAATCCAAATTGACAAACACAATAGTAGTTTAAATATACATGCCAACTACAGCATATAAAAATGAAGGTGTTGAACAAGTATGCGAAAAAACGGATGAAATCATCAGAAGAATAAAAGGAGACAAAATGTACTAAATCCTGGAGATTGAAGTGCAATAATTGGAGAAAGATAAGCTGATAAAATTTTGGGTATAATATATGGGTTGAAAAGAAGAAATGTTAAGACTATTCTCTATTTGGTATCTTCCTTCATCTTCAGGTGATTTCCAAGTTTATTTCTTCCATTTGTAATTCCTAAATAAGGTATTTTCTATTGTCAAATTGTGTTGTGTAGACAATTAAATAATTAAATCATTTTCTATACAACACAAGATGACAATAGCAAATACCTTATTTATGAATTAAAAATGGAGGAGATAATCTTGGAAATCACCTGGCGATAAAGGAAGATACCAAATAGATAATATTTTTACAAATTAAAGATTCAAGAACCAAGCAATGGAGTGCAAATTAACTATGGACTGTACATTTACAGCAACCATAATTTGGTGAAGATGCGATTCAGAATGAAGTTTAAAAAGTTTGCCAAAGGAAATAGAGAGTGAAAGAGGGAGGAACTTGTAAAAATTGAAGGCAAAAGAATGAAAGGTAAAATATGGTAATAAGATTAATGAAAAATCTAAAAACAAAAAAGAATGGAACTCTAGAAAGAGATGGACTGACATCAATCAAACAACAAAAGACACTACACAGGTAGTGCTAAGTAGCATTGAGGCAAGGAATCCTTTTTTAACAGAAGAGATACTGAACTTAATAGAGAGAAGAAGAAAATGTAAGTGTGTCAATTTAGAATATATATATTTTTTTAACCTTTACAGTCATACCAAAATTTATCCAAATAATTTTAGAACAGTACAGATGCTGGTGGGGAAGCTGACTCACTGATTTTACCTTAATATAGGATGTAGGAATTCCATTTCTTGTTGAAATATTCCTCCTAGTATCCTTTAAATTTGTACTAAATTTTATCAAAATCATTTAAGAAATATAGACGGGGTGGGGAAATTGACTTACCTTTACGTGAGATATAGGTTCTCTTTTCTCATTGAAAACCTTCCATATGTGTTACTTATTGTTGTGCCAAATATTATATAAATCAGTGTATAACATTACACTTAGGGAAGATTATGACTCACTGATTGAATTTTATGTGAGATGTATTAATAATTTTACTGGTGGAAAGTATACCTCTTGGCATCCTTGAATATATTCTTAATTTATTTTTCTGTCAACTGTTGGCATGTTGGAAAAACTGGCTGACCCTTAAGTTATTATAAATGAGGGAGACTCTTTACTTTGATGAGACCCATAGATGTATTAAGCTTTGTCTAAATCAGTTTAGAGGTAGTACAAAAGTAGACGTGGTGGGGAATACAACTCATTAATTGACCTTGATGTGAGATTTGATGTAGGATGCAGAATTTATCCTTAATAACTATAATCAACCTGACTCGCCTTTCAATAGTACCAAGTTTTCTCCTAAACGGTCCATAGCTTTAACTGTGATGGAGTAAATTACGCACTGTCTGAACATGATGCTAGGTATAAGAATACTCCAATAATTATAGAATTGATATTAAATCTATGCCTATTTTGGGAATAATTGGTGAAAGAATTACATTTTATAATATATATAATGAATTACGTCGATATTCATCAAAATCTCGAGTTCAATTTTTTCGGTTGATCATAATACTTTTTCTACCTGTAAGAAAGCTTAGTACTTAGGCCTATAAGTTTTTGCTTTCAATTATGATTAGTTTGCTAGGTCCTTTTTTAAATATGCACATTCTTTATGAAAAACATAAATTTACTTTTTTAAGAACCATGAAGGTTGGAGGGAAAGATTCACTGGGGAAGAGGGAACAGGAAAACAGTGAATATTCGGGGAAGCCCTGTTGAGTCGTGTCTCATAGATTATGTGAGGCTGGAGGGAAGAGGAACTCTGTGAATCTTCTTTAATAGATGCTGTGTGGGAAAGGGGAGAGAAAGAAACGAAGGGAAGGTTAGTCATGGACTCAGAATGGCAACAAACGTTTTGTAATGTTTATTTGTCTCCAATCTAATCTACTAGAGAGAAATCGTAAGAATGCCCCCCCTCCCCCCAACATTTTAATATATCATTCACATCTATAATATACTCATTGCTCTACATCTAAAATGATACTTTCTAAATCTAAAAATATAATATGTATCACTGGTTCATGCATGTGGATAGTACATAAGTCGCTCCACACATGATTTCAAGGGCTTTGGCGTATTTCATCCTTGCACTCAGTACTTAAATCGTATAAAAAAAACTGTGGTGTTTTGTACACACATTGAACTTGCGTACAAACTTCTACTAACAGATTGGTGGATTGTTGGTGTGAGCAAGCATAAAAATAATAAAATGAAAGTTTTTGGAGGGATAGGCCTGGTTGAAATACTTGGAACCATGGATATTTAGTATAAATTTTTTAACTGCTGCTAGACATAAAATTTGAGGGCTTATGAATGTATACCATCGTTTAGTTTGAGGGGGAAAACGATAAAATTGAATACTAGATGTGGTAAAAGGGTTTAAAAATAGTGGTCAATATATTATTTCATATTATAGTGAATGTGTTTGAAAGGGGGTTCCTAATTTAAATAATGATACCTTATTAGTTCTATCAAATTGCAATTATAAAATAAGGTTTAAAGATCTGGTTTTCTTTACAAATCTTTTTGATACATTAGTATTTGTGTATACATTCAATTTTGGAGCATGAAAAATATAATTTATATTGTTCAAACTCGTTGGTAAAACTTTAAGTATATATATATCCATAATCGTCCTAATCATAAAGTATAATACTAAGTTATCAGGTTTTCATCTAAGATGAATTAATTTAATAAAACCTATATTTTCATCATCGCTTACTTTCTATTTACTGGAAATTTGGGAGCTAATCTATAACACTATGGATAAAATAAGGGAAATAAAAATGTTACTACATAATTTTATGTTCATACTCTCACAAACTCACATGGTAATTTTATTCGTAAATCATATTAGTCAAATTACGTGATACTTCATAATTTAGTTTTTCTACCTAATATGGTTTTATAAATACCTAACTTATGAAAGTAAAATCCTTGAATCTCAATTAGTGCCGGTACTTATTACAACATTTGGTAGAAGAGTATTTAATTGTATACCTAACAATATGTATATATTTTGTTACAGAAATGGCCAGTCTTCCAACACGTGCGAGCTCTGTTTATCTTAGTTCCAGCTCTTCAAGGTCTTAAAGGAAATTTGGATATGTGTTTGGCTTCGAGGCTTTCTACTTTAGCAAATAAAGGCCAAATGCATACAATGAAGCAAATCAGAACTATTGTAATAGGCAATATTGCCCTTGTACAGGTAAATATGCAATTATATCTTAGTTATCAATCAATGACCCTATCTCAGTGTTCCACGAACATTTTTTATTCCAGGTACAAATAACAAGCATAAACATTTTGCTGCAAACTGTTTTTGTTTTGGGCACGTGCCGTGGCCGCTGCCCTAAGTCAGCGTTGTCTCGACATGATATAAAATGGTTTACCTCCCTCACTCCTGCAAGGAGGTGGGGAGACCAATATTGTTTACCCATTAACTTATTGTAGAAATCGGGAGACAACCTCAGCGGCGTGCGTGGCCGTGTGTTTTTGAATAAAATTTATTTAATGATCAAAACACATTTTTATTATAACTTTTAAGAAAATATAAACGATTGTTTCAATCAATATGACACATAGGCTTGCCTAGCAGAACAACTATGTTTGGTGAAATTGTTGGTAAAGCCACTCTCATTTCCTGGTTAATCCTCCTAAGTCGCTCCCTTTTCTTAGTTCTGATTCTAATAGGTAGTAAGAATTTAAAAATTCAATTCGCACAAATATGCTATCGCAAATACTAAAAGTACGAATACGACATGTTTAATGAGAAGTAGGTATTTATATTTTATATTTAACCAAAACGTGTCCAGTTCAATGTCAGCAAATTTTATTTTTAGAGAGCGATCAATCTTTAAGTCCATAAAGTACGAACCATTAGTAATTAGGCTAATCAATAACTCTATATTTGCGCTAAAGCTTTCGTTTATGTCTGTACAACTAATATATCTCTGTAACTAATGGTTAACTTTGTATAATTAATGTCAGCAAATTGTCTTGCATACAGCTACTACTGGCCTCTAAACCCAAATTTTTTATAATGCAATGTATTTAGTGTCTAGTTGATGGATTTTACATTATAAACCCAAAACAATCGCAGGAGGTAGGTTTTTATATATTGTCACTACGAAAATTACGTACAATCTTCAAATACAAATGAACGCTTAAGTGGTGGTGAAACAAAACCCTTTATTAAAAAATAGTAGCTCATCAGGCCACTAAAGCAGTCCGATGTGTAGTGTCAGTAATTAGAATGTACCAGTTTCTTGATTCACAATAGGATACATATTTTTGCGGATAGTTCAATATTGAAAGTATATTGTTAAATTTAACAACCACCTTTACACAGTGGTTCTGGTGATACGGTTGGGGGAGGTGAAGTGTGTGTGTATAGGGGGGAGGAAGGTTCAAAGACTAACACCAGTAGGTACCCCCCATCTTAAGGGTGATTCCCTAGAACCAGTGGTTCCGGAGCTACATATAGGGGCGGGAGGGAAAGGGGTGCGGAGTGGGGGTGGTGTTGTGGGTTAAAGGCTGCTATACATAAGTCATACCCGCTTGTCGGAGTAGTAACGTATCGGTTGTCTTGTATTGTAGTTCCTTACTATAAAAGGGATTGTCTACAATTAAATTTTGTAGCACGTAATTTCAACCAATAGGAATTAAGAAAACATAAGCAGTCGAAAAATAATAAATATACGAGATTGCTACAGTTTATACAACTATATAGGTAGAACTGTTTTCAATATAACTGTTCTTTTCTTTCTCAAAAGGGAGAATAAATACTTACAAACTCAATAAGTGCATCGTCGAAATCCATTTTACCCTAGTGTTTAACGATCCAAAGTCAACAAAAAACGAGGCAAAGAGCATACATACACCAGCATGGACTATGAATTCATAATCAATAATAATATTAATACTTTAAAATAATTAAACTATATGTATGTTTAAACAATTGTTTTTAATTAAAAAATGCAGTATATATTTATATAGATTTCCATGAAGTAGGCTATTATCCTAGATTAAATAAATATTAACTTTAACTGATTTTAGTAGTGCAACCATATTTGTTTTTGATTTGCTGAACGCAACGCCAGAGATGGAAAATGTTCATCTCCTTCCGACAATTACGACTTCTACTGCGATTGCGAGGGTGACCTGGTGGTCTAGTGGTAAGGTGTCAGACTTCTGTGCTGGCGGCCGGGGTTCAATCCTCGGTCCCGGCACAGAATTATCTGATTTCCAAACCCTTCCTACACCTCTGACAAGATATCTTGTGAATGTGTGGAATGCCAGGTCGCCACCGTGGTTCAGATTCCACGTTAAACTGTAGGTCCTTCATTTCATCTCACAATCACCCTACCATTACACATTAGCGTAAGTGCGTATAACCCGAACGGGTAGTAAGACGCGGTGCTAATAATAATACTGCGATTGCGACATTCAATGTAGACAGTCAATATTACGACTCCAACTCCCGACAAGCGGGTACGACTCTATGTAGACGAGTCATAATCGGTATGAGTAATTTTAATTGGCCTATGTGTTAACCAAGCGTCTGAGTTATTCCTATGTATAATTTCAGCTCAATCGGTTTAGTGGTTTTTGAGTGAAAGGGTAAAGAAGATATGTAGCACAGGACACAATGACAAAGTGATTACTTCATAGTATAGTTGTAGATAAGCCAGTGGAAACAATACAAATCTTCTTAGCCAACATCTCATAGCTCCCTACGGAAGGGAGCTTATATATTTATTTGTATTACCATATAAATAATATAATAACTATAAAACAATAATTGTAACTATTTTGGTGACAGATTATTGTGTCAGGATTTGTTTTTAATACAGTGGCATTTTTCTGTACTTTAAAACTTGAATAGTATAATAAAATGGGATCAAAGCAGGGAAAAGTAAGATATTTACTATTTCATAAAGTGCTCAGTAATTGCAATAATTTGTTTGCGGAGTAGGATATTATCAAAATTGTTTGTTTATTTAGACTAAACATTGGCATAGTTTTCAGAATTTGTTCCATTAATGGTGTTATCACAAACACCCACCTTATTAAAGGGTTTTCACAAAAATTAAAAATGCATAAATTATGAGAGAAGAAGTTTCTGGTGACAGCGAATCGACACTAACTATTGACAAAGTATTCAAAATGTTTGCCTTTAATGGGTCTGTCGGAAGTACAAACAATTTTAATGTGTTTTCAAGAAAATTATGAGTTATGGAATGGAGATATTCTTATAATATAAATTTCAATTTACATGTTTCTTTGAATTTGTGCCATTAGTAGTTGTATTTCCAGTTACACATAGATTTCCTTGATAGATAGATATTAATAAAAGGCAAATTATTCCTTTTTTTTCAATATAATAATTTGTTTATTCTCATGGGCAGATTCAAGCTAGTGTAGCAGCCATTATTGTGGCCATATTTGCTATGACCGTGCACTACCTCATAGCTGGAGAAGAAGATGCGAGAAATGCATTACTATTGATGGCTTCTGGTATTGCAACAGCAACAAGTTCCTGTTTTGTTCTTGGTAAAATACTTGTACTGTACATACAAATTATAAAAATTTCACACCATATCTCTTCATGGTAATAAGTTTAATACCAAATTCACGAATTTTCTTTTGCTGGATATTTTGAAAATGTGTTGTTACGATTATTTAAAAAAACTAATTAGTTTAACGTATTTATTTTCAAAACCTTTACATTAATTCTAAGGAAAGATTCAAAGTTTATAATATAGGGAATGTTCACCAATAAGTTAATGCGACAGACATCAATTCTATTCTATTTCTATAAATTTCATGAACAAATTCTAGGAAAATTTAATACCTTTTTTATATAAGACACATAAGTAATTTACTGTTAATTTTAGATTTTCTTTAAAGAATTATATTGATTTTATATATTTAAAAATTAGGTCTACTATTTGTACATTTTTGATACTATTATAAAATAATTTATAACCGAAGTTCACTGTCTATTTTAATGTTAAAAACTCCACTTTAAATACATTTATGTTTATTTGGAGATAATTTTCCCATTTCATCAGTAAACGGCACGTGTGGAAACATAATACCTCTAGGTCATAGGCAGGCAGAGTTAAAAAACGAAGTTTGAAGACTGAACAATCCCTTTGCTTCATAGAGCGCGTGGCTAGCAATCTTCCCATAGTCGACTTTGAGTCATCGACGAATAAACTTATAACACAATTTTGGCGAACCAAGAACACCTATGGCAGGTTCTTTCCAAACACTTGGCAAGTATATTACACCTCCTCTTCACGGCCCACTACCTAAATAAACTGAATTTCAGAAATCTCACACTATTTAAGAAATTGTTTGTAGTTTATAAATATGGCTCACACTAAAGTGGAATCGAACGGTATTGACAAGTCTCTATTGAATTAAAAACCTTAGGCCTACATTATATGTCCTGTTGTTTTAAAAAATCTTCGTGAAAATATGAAATTATCTCTTTTTGATTATGTTATGAAATGTACTTCTGAAATCTAGATAAATGGCTAGAAACATAGATATAGCCTTACTCAAACAAAGTCATTAATATCGAGGTTACAAATAAATATTAAGGTTAGGATTATTTTAGTGTTAATAAAGATTCAGATTTACCATTTACATTTTAAAAATTACCATAGTGTGAAGACAACTACTTTTTAAGTAGACGGCGCCCTAAACTACTATTGTGTTTAATGCGTTCTTAAACCCTAATTCATTATGTATCAACTAAATAATCGAAATTGATTAGCCATTTTCACAACTTAACTTAATCAAAAGTTTTACGACTCCCCTCAAATTCTCATACTCAAATTATTACTTGAATAAGATATCATAGAAGGGGATTAAGCTTGTTTATATAATACTAAAATTAATGCATATTTTAGTGATTAGCAGTGATTCTCTTAATAGAAACTATAAGCCCTCAATATAATTTAAATGAAAATAATTTTAAAGGAAAAATCTTCTGCAAAAAAAAATTATTTGAATTTTGAAACAAGCTAGATTAAAGGACATATTTTGGAAAATACATTTACATAAAGAAAGAGAAACCCAATTTGTTTATCTTCATTCATTTTACAAAAAGTTATTTTGTGGTTTTCATCTTAATATAAACACTCCCGTTTCAAATACTTGACAAAATTGATCAACTCAACTTTTACTTTTAAAATATAAGATGAGTTATAAAGAAGGCTAATGAAGTCAATAATATTTTTAATTAACTTAAAACCTACTAAACAATTGTGTTAATGTTAATTAATACGAATGCTTTAATTTCTTGTGTATTGTTTTACAGACTTTATCTTGATTGCTGTCATCATTATATCGCATCGATATAAAATGAATCCAGACAACGTAGCCACTCCAATGGCGGCCAGCATTGGAGATGTAGTTTGTATCTCACTCTTCTCTCAAATCGCATCGCAATTTTATCTTGATCATGGTGCGTATGAACTTGTTTTATAAAATTATAAAATCGTAAGTGCAATTATTCTCTTGTAATAGCCTATTAATGTGAAACATCTATAAAAATGGTGTTTTAATTGATACAAAGAATTTCAATACTAAACAGTTATATTACACATAAAAATAACTTACATCTTCTTAACTAATAGTGATACATTTTACATTATTTGTAACTGTTTTAAAATGTAATATCCAAAGCTATATTTGAAATTCATTTTACAACACCAAGTCAATAACATATTTATTACTAAACCTAAAGAAATAAAATGCTCATTTTCATATAATATAGGATTATTGCCACTTAAGTAAAGCTTATTTACCTAAAAGCAGTCTACCCTGATGTTATACACTATGACCCTATCTAATAGCCAATGCCATATTAGAATAATGCAAAGTAGGCCTAACCTTACAACATGAAAGAAGGATATGCAATGTGGCGATAAAGTTCCCGGTCTTGACTAATAAGAGAAACTAAACAAATTATTAAAGAAGTCACTATTCCTCAATTCAACACATATTTACATATTTCCAAAAAAAAATTAGGAACAGAAGCAAGGTCAATTAATGGAGCCTTATTTATTTCAGCGGTTGTATTTATTTTTATATCTTCAACATCCTCAATATATATTTCTCCTTTGAGGGCAGTTTTCACTCTAAGAAACAATGTGCTAAGTCAGGTGAGCACGGTGGATGGTTGATCTCTGAAAGACTCTGTTTTGACAGAAAACTTTACACAGCAGTGCAAAATGAGCAGGTGAATTGTCATCTTCAGAAATCAACTGCCCTTTTAAAGAAACTGCGTCCTCACCCTGAAAGTCTACCTTACCATTCTTTGAGGACCTTCAACGTAAGATTTGATGTTCACTGTCTGACCTTGTGGAATAAATTATTTATATATCACACTTTCTTTAAGTAATGAACTATTTATCTGATTACCAAACCCTTCCTTCACCTCTGACAATACATCTTGTGAATGTGGGGAATGCCAGGCCTCCACCGTGGTTCGGATATCCACGTTAAACTGTAGGTCCTCCATTTCATCTCACGATCACCCTACCATTACACATTAGCGTATGTGCGTATAACCCGAACGGGTATTAAGACGCGGTGCTAATAATAATAATAATAATAATAATAATAACTTGCTAGCAATTTTAGTACATCAGTTCTTGGTCATCATAAGTTGACAGGTAAGAGAATTTGGAAGAATAATTACTTAAAACACATATTAATGGCCAATGAACAAACTTAAAACACATATTAATGGCCAATGAACAAGTATTGATTCTCAAATTTTCATTTAATTCATTTTACTGTTATGTTGAGCAGCACTAGAATAACATAGTATTGCAGCGTATTTATGTCGTGACCATAATAATAAATTAACGAATTTGTTTAAAGAAGTTTCCTATACTTTTCGCCTTAGCCACATAACTGTGATTATTTGTTGTACGTTTTCACACATTTCTTTTAATCTCTCCAATTCAACTATGGCTTGATAGCCAAAATTAAGTTTAAACAACAACCCAATATTCGAATATTGTTAGACTGAGTGTCTGCAATGAGTTTCAATGACCCAAAAGGGGCCTTGGAAATATTGTTTGTTGAAATAATTATTGATAACTGCTCCCAACTATATCATAGAAAAACCACCCAAGTAATGTTACTCAAAACCATTATATTGGGGTTATTTTCTCTCTGACAGCTGATCTCACTGCTAAATATATTTTACCCAATCTGCCCTCGCCTCATCAATTTGGTAACTGCGGGAAATCCCAATCAAGGTTAAAAAAAATTCAACGCTTCTACCTGCACCGTATACGTCAAGATGTGGTAGCTGAAGTACACGGCACCCACCACCAGATTGCTATGCGCCCGTATGACGTCGCGGGCGTAGAGCGTCAGTGGTTCTTTCCTCCGGATGGGCAGTTAGCTTTCTAAGTTTGAATGGAAAAATTCTTTATACAAAGTATAGTGTTGTATATAGAAGTATGCGTAGTACACTATGGATTTATTTTTTAGTTTATCAATAAATATTATGATGAATGATTTAATTGCAGTGCTTTTTTGATTGCTTTAAAATAACTCGGTGCCCCAAGCTTAAAAAGCTCTTCAATGATTGTACACTTTATTATTTGTCTTTTAAATATAAAAAATGGTCAATCGAAAGGGGTTAGTGACCAATAGTTATTTTGATACAAGTTTTTTCTAGTGTTTTGTTCCAAATCGTTTTGACGGTGGTTTGACTAGTGACATAAGCCGCTTAGTTATGCTTTTTTGTATTTTTCTTGACACAATAAAGTTTTCTTTATTATACTCTCCATGAATTCCGAATGGAAGGGTAGAGCACATGATACCTTTTGAATAATTATCCTGTAGATCCTACAATTCAAGTGATTTCTCAGGTGTCAAAACTTTTAACTTAACGACAGAGATCAACAATACATTCCCTTGAGTATTAAGCCATTAGTAGCAATAATCAACTCTACTTCATGTTCAAATAATGTTATCACTATTACCTGACCATAGAACAGGCTCAAAATGAGAAGAGATTGCCAATTGCCTCAACTTGAAGATAGAGTCAAACTCTAATCCAAGCTGGTTGTATTTATAGTGACATTTCTGATAAATAAGGCTTCCTTTCTATCTTAAGTGAATGCTGGTGCATTGTATATAAATTATTACCCATACTACTACATTAGTTGTACAGCATACTAATGTTAAACGTATAAATTGTTATATTTAAATAAAATAATGTAAGCTATGACACAATTGCAGTTCTCATACGACAAAAACGTGTATATTCAGGAACTTTACACTCAGCGATGAATAATAAATTTATAAATAAAACATTTCCAAGTGAAGGGTTGACCTATTAGTGGCTACCAAGATTCTTCAAAACGTGCCTGGCAAGAAATTTCATAACTCAACAACACTAACATAATCTACAAAGAAACGCAACACTAAAATAATATTAAGATAGATGTAAAAAGGGGGGTGGGAGTTTAACCACCGCTTCGACTTTTATTAACTCCAGAGTAAATTGTACTCCAAATTGCTCATATATATTGATTGATAAAATGTTTCCATGAATTTCTCTAACAGAGATAAAACACAAATCACCTTATACACTGAAATATATTAAGTTGGTAGCAAGTCTCTCGACCATGGTAGATTATTAAGCTTTTTTTTTTTAGAAAAAAAGTCAAGCAGTAGGACTTTTTTTTAATATTAACTTAAAATGAAAATCTTTCATTAAAATAATAATACTCAGCACCGCGTCTTACTTCCAATTCGGGATATACTCTTAAGTACTAATTATGCTAATGGGTTAGAAATTGGGAAGATTGACTATAGAGGAAGTGAACCCGCATTTTACTAGTGCGAGAGTTAGAAAAAACCACCCACAGTTCACCTGAGCGAGATTGGAACCTCAAGCTCCCCGTCCTCGGTGGTCTAGCTCAACACGAAACCAGTGCGTTAGCTAACTACGCCACCGAGGCGGGTTTTTTCATTAAATTCATTTTTATTCTATTATTTTCAGATAGTAAAAATGGATGGATCTTGCTTAGTGGTATCATAGTAGCATATCTTCTACTCCTACCTATTTGGATATGGATCGTTTTAAAAAATGAATACACGAGGCCAGTCCTCAAGAATGGCTGGATACCGGTTATATCTGCCCTCATGATAAGTGGGTATGTATTACAGTTTAATTTATTGGTACACTCAAATACATCAACTTTGTGCCATTATTTGAAAAATATTTGGCAGCTTAGGTCTATTTTTGAGTTATATAGAAAGAAAAACAGAAATGATGTTAGAAATTTTAGATAGGAAAGTATTTTGGTTTTTATATTTATAATAAATATAATGTTTGGTTTCCTAAGACTTTATATTATCAAGATATACAATTTTTTGTTACTAAATAAATAAAAAGTTTATAACAGATCCACTATTTTCTGATTATTCAAAATATGATAGTAAGTTAATAATGACTATCGGCAATTTTTACAAGAAAAGGTTTCTACTACTAGAAGTTACTATTGATAAATGTTGTTTTAAGAGTGCGAAACTTTATACCTTTCCAGTTTTTAGCATTTTTTCTTATTCCATATGAGAATACTAATGAGAAGATTGTGTAATTACAATGCAATGTTCATAAGGAAGAGGAAGACCTTATGTTACAGCAAGTTTTAATTTCACGTATTCATACTTCAATCAATGTGATAGTCAACTTTAGTTTATGATAGATAGTACTAATAATTTAAAACAACTCTAATAAAATATTAAAATGAAGGGTACAGGGTTAAAACCATCATAGTCCAAAAAATTCAAAATTGAGATATTGATACCACTGTATTCTACTCAAGCAGCTCTTTCAACATAATAAATCCGAACAGGGGAAACCACCACAGTCCAAGCTATTCAGCGAAAAAAGAAAGTGGGTACAGGGGAAAAACCATCAGAGTCACATTCGAACCAGGGAATAACCATCAGAGTCCGCTGCCAGTATTTAACTCCTCCATATTCCGATAGATCGGAGTTGTGAAACAGCTGCAACATTGTGAAATGTGGCTTTACTGGGGTTGTGTTGTATACTTGTGCTTGTAAATTTTTATTATATTGTGTGTTTAATATTGTATCCAGTGTTGTATTTATTTCGTGTTTGCATTAATTACGTGTTATTTAAGTGCTTTAATACATGCATTAATTTCGTGGGATATTTTAATTAATTATTTGATATGAGTGACTCAGACAAATTTGTTTGGGATCTGATTCGTACAGTGACGAAAACACTCGGGCTGGCTCAGAAAGTTTAACGAAGAAACGAAAAGGAGTAGGAAAAATTAAGGATGCTAGGAAAAAGCTCAGAGATAGTACGTATACTCCATTCACGGTAGTAATTACTCTCAGAAAGGTCTTTTTTTCCTACCAATATCCTACTATATAATGGATTTCTGGTAGGGAAAAAGGCCTTTCAGAAAACAATTCCTACTCTGAACAGACGAGACTGGTGAAGATTGTAACTGTGTAAGATTTGAGTGTTTTAAGAAAGTGAGTATTGAAGAAAGAAAATCTTTAATTAAGATAATCAATTACACAGGCCAAGATAAAGGTATAGATGGCCAAAACACTTACCTAGCTGGTTTAATTTCCCTTCACTCGGTTCAAAGGAGACGGCCACGAAAAAATGAGGAAGCACGGTTTAATGACTTTTCTTACTCTTACAAAGTTCAAGTGATTAGAGAAAATAAAGCCATAGAGATTCAAATTTGTTTTAAGACCTTTATAGCCTTTTTTTTTTTTGTTTATTAACACATAATAGGGTACAAACAATAAATAGGTCCCTTGGTGAAACTGGAAAAACTCCTGTAGACAGGAGAGGAAAACATCAGAACAGGGATAATAAACTTCCACCCGAGAATATTGGTAAATTACATGGTTTTACCTGCAGTCTCAAAGGTCGAAAAGCTCAATACAGTCTCAAGGATAGTAAAAAAGTTAATTTACAGGAAGATTTAAATTTGAAAAAGCTTCTTCAATTATTTCTTGAGAAAAACACTGTGGTACAAATTTCATACGAAAATCTTAGGTCATTTTTTGTTACAGAATTTAACATTTCATTTGGCTACCCTCGCACAGAGCCAAGCAGTCAGTGTGACGAATGGAAAGCTCAGATGAGTAATATCTTAAGAGAAAAAGCTCAGACAGCTAATAGAGAAAAACAGTGTGAATTACAGTCTCAAGTTGACAAAATAGAAGTTGAAAGGAAACGTCATCTTATGAAGGCAGTTTGTTTCTTTAAAAATAAAAGACTGGCAAAACAACAAGCAAAAAAAACAAGGAAAATATAATCTATTGCCTTCAACTATGGGAAAAATCTCCCATTGCCTAATATTACAAGCGCTGATGTTTATTTCAAACATCAGCTATATTTTTACGTGTTCAATATACATGTTTTGGCGACTGGTACGTCAATAATGTATACGTACGATCAAACTGTCACAAGAAAGGGCGCAAATGATGGTGTATCAAAGCTGCATCATTTTATAAACACATTCCTAGATTCTGAAGTATAAGAATTGAATATTTTTTGTGATTCAGCAAGTGGGCAGAACAATAATTTCACATGGTTTCGGTACCTGCACTATATGACTGTGACTTCCAAACGCTTCCAGAAAATAACTGTGACGTTTCCAATCAGAGGTCATTCTTTCATGGAGCCTGACAAAAACATGGGCTTTATTAGAAAATAAAAAGTTATTGCTGATACACCAGATGGCTGGAGGAGAATAATCCGTGATGCAAGAACAAAACCATCTCATTTTGAGGTTATAGCATGTGAACAAATTATGTTCAAGAGCTGGGGGACTCGAAAGTGATTTTTAATATATAAGAAACACGTTTACAATAAACCACACGTTATTCTTTATTTTATGCCCTTTATATAATCTACCATTGCCATTTTGATAACCATGTATACAGCGAAAGAAGGTTAATTCTTTCTCCCCTTTTTCAGATGGTTACCTCTTGTACACTGGCAGAAGTGCTCGTGGACTGAAAAAACTTATCAGATGGAGGAGAATTGAAATGAACAAATTATTCCAGTTGAATCTAATTAGGCTACTTAAATAATAATTATAGTTAATAGTTATCTTTAGAATGTCACAATAAAAATAATTATTCAAAATTAAATATTACAAACTTATTTCTAAAAAAATACGAATACAGGAGAAAAAACATCAGAGTCCTGTAATAAATTATGTAATTAATTAATTACAGCAAAAGTTTATTGCATACACATTTAATTGTGCCAGGGCTGATTGAACAATCCTTGGTGAGTTAAAAAAAATACCCCAAGAACTTGGCATTTGTATAAAATATACAATTCTGTAGATTTTAAATTTTATTTCCTGAAAAAATTAGTAAACTGGACTCTGAGGGTTTTTCTCCTGTACCCTTCAAATGTGATTAATTGTGGCCTTATAATAATATGTTTGTATTTGCTAAGAGTTAAACGATGATACAATCGAATTAAAATAAATACAGCTGTACAATTCAAACTTAACTTTGATTCTGTTTGTATATGGATTTGTTTGTCACAGAATGGGAGGCATAGTTCTTGACCTTGTTGTGAATAGATTCAACGGGTTTGTGGTCTTCCAGCCAATTATTAATGGTATAGGTGGTAACCTCGTTTCGGTGCAAGCCAGCCGAATCTCCACCTATTTACACGTCACCAAACCAAAACAAATGGGCTTTATTCCACCACAAACAAGACTGTTTGCATCTCCGTGGCGTGTCTTAGTTAAAGGATGTAAGTAATAAACTATTTAATACTATAAATTAAAATAAGTTTGTACTAATATTGGATTCCACATACTTTGAATCTATTATTTTAGTTGACACCCAAACCTCAAATATCCAGTTTCTAGTAAGATTTAGATAGTAAATTTGATATAGCAAATATACTAAAATACCAATATTAAATATAATACACTTTTAAAAAATAATATCACTATCATTAAAATCATAATATTAATACAAATTCTAATAAAATTTAATCAAGCCTTTCAATTCCATTAAGACAAATTAAAAATGATCTCACCCGCCTCGGTGGCGTAGTTGGCTAACGCGCTTGTCGTGTTGAGCCCGACTGCTGAGGACGGGGAGATCGAGGTTCGAATCTCGGTCGGGCGAACTGGGGGTGGATTTTCCTAAATAGTTTTCCACTCTTCCTCCACGCAAATGCGGGTTCACTTCCTCTAATTCAACCTTCTAAATTCCTAATCCATTAGAGTAATTAGTACTTAAAGCGTATAACCCGAACGGGTAGTAGGACGCGGTGCTAAGTATTATTATTAAAAATGATCTCAATGCTACTTATACAATTTTTAATAGGTACTTATTATAATAATGATAGTATAGGTGTTTAGTTTAATAATAGTAAAATATTCCAAATTCATAAATAATAAATTACAATAATTTTTATCATGCTCACCCATAGGAATCTATTTTTATACTGTAAACATGACGGAAGCTATCTAATTAAAAATAGCTTAATATCTAACGAGATTTATTTTTATCATTGTATAAAAATACTAATTACTGAAGATTTCTTAGGACCTTTTTTAAAGTTGTAAAATATAATATATATATCTTTGTAGATGTAGAGTCCATACTCCATATATCTATATAACGAGTGATTTGATTTTTAGTACCATCCGCTAAAGTAGCGCGAATTCTTATATTGATGGGAATCGTTGGACAGAGCATGTTTGTGTTTACGGCTGACTTTATCCATGCCTCGAAATCAACAATTTCAGCTCCTTTCTTCTTCACCTATATAACTGTGAGCTTTGTGCAAGTAAGTTTAGAAATTCTACTTTAAATATAAATGTAATTTATCAAATGGACTCATACAAACATCTTCTTAAAACTCTCACGCCTATATATATAATATATGTATGTAGCCCTGTATATTATATATATACTGTCATTGTTAAATGTGTACAAAGGCAAAGGCAGTAAGAGGGATTGTAAGAATTATAGGTGAATTAGTTTGCTTAGTACTTCAGGCAAAATTTTTTGGGAGAATTTGAGAGGGTGCGTGAAAAAACTGCGGACAAGATTTGTGGTGTGCAATGTAGTTTCATGCCAGGTTGCATGGAGCAGATATTTGCATTGCAACAGGTGATTGAGAAGTGTATGGTAGTAAGGAAGAAAGTTTATTGTACATTTGTTGATCTGGAGAACGCGTATGATCGGTTGAGTCGGAATATGTTAGGGAATGTTCTTTGAGTATGGTGTGGATATACGGTTAGTGTGTGCAATTATGGTGGTGTATGATGGAATCGTGCGTTAGGGTGGATGGAGCTTTTAGCGAATGATTTGACATTGAATAGGGTGTAAGACAATGTTTTGTTATGACCCCATGGTGGTTTAATGTTTTCATCAATAAATGTTTGAGGGGTGCTTCTGAGGACGTGGTTGGTGTACAAATGGGCAATGTAAATATGAGAGTGCTGATATATGCAGATGATGCCATATTAATGGCTGAGAATGAAAATTACTTTTAAAATGTATTAAATCGTTTGAATGTAGTGACAGGAAGAATAGATAATCGAATAAATGTCTTCAAAACTAATGTGATAATTTTTGATAAGGACGGTTCAGGAAAAGTTGTCAATTTTGTATTTAAATTAAAAACTGTAAGAACAACTGAACGATTTTGTGTATCTAGGCATAATGTTTTGTAAAAATTTAAGAATAGATGGTTAAATTGACAGACGTGTGAATGTATCTCAGAGAGTAGTTAGATGTATGTGGACTATTGCAAAGAATAAAGTAGTATCGAAAGAGGCAATGATGGCAGTATATAAAAGTGCGTCAACGCCAACATTGTTTAATGTATCATATTCTGAAAATTGAAAAATGAAACCTGGACACGGGAATCGAACCCGGGACCTTCGGCTTAGTACGCCAATGCTCTTACCACTGATATATCCAGGACTCATCCCGTACCCATGGTCATTCTTCACTCATATTTTAAGGCAGAGTCTTTGATGGACGTGCGGAAGTCGTCAGCTTATAAACATGTGATTATATAAGATCACAGCCATCAGACAACGCAGCCACCCGCGACTCGGTAGTTGGCAATGTATTTAAGCCAATTGACAATTATATTATAATTGTATGGGATTGCATATATTAATGAATCAGATAGCCGAAGCTATCATCTATGCATTTTAGTAAGGCAAGCACCACTTAGATATCATATTCTGAAAATTCTTAAAATGTGAGTGAAGAATGACCATGAGCACGGGACGAATCCTGGATAACTCAGTGGTAAGAGCATTGGCGTACTAAGCCGAAGGTCCCGGGTTCGATTCCCGTGTCCAGGTGTCATTTTTCAATTTTCAGAATATGATATCTAAGTGGTGCTTGCCTCATTAAAGTGCATAGATGATAGCTTCGGCTATCTGATTCATTGTTTAATGCATGTGAAGCATGGATTTGTCAGGAGAATCACAAGAGCAAGTTGAAAGCAGTTGGAATGTAATATCTAAGAAATGTATGTAGAAAAACTCGTATAGACAGACAGTAATGAATGGGCGCTGAAGAAGTGTGGTTTGAAAGGGAATCCAATAGGTCACTCTGAAAGAAGTGTCTTACGTTGGCTTAGGCATGTTGAGAGGATTAGTGTGGCTCAAGTGACGAATCAAATATATGAAGGTAGAGTGTGGATCAAAAGAAATGGGTAGACCATGTGAGACGTGGATAGATGTTGTGGACAAATGTGCGAAAAAGTGAAACATTAAGAGTTTTAAGAATAAAAGTGCATGTATAACTCGGTGTATGGATGCTGTAATAGAGTTGTTTTTTGAGCTATATTCACAGTTTCCTGCCTACCCCCCGTAAGGAAACGGCGTGATTAGGTATGTATATGTATGTATGTGTATATTTTATATATAATATATATATGTAAATATTATATATAATATATATATGTAAATATTATATATAATATATATGTATATATTATATAATATATGTATACATTATATAATATATGTATACATTATATACAGTTTTAAATATATATTATTATATATCTTGGCCAGCAATCAGCAGATATATATCGAATCATTTCACTATTTAGTATTTTATATCTATAATTATATAAATAATTATACACACAAATAATCATTTAACTATTTAAAATGTAATTTTACAGGTATCATTTCTGCTCTACATTGGCCACATATTAGTCCACTTTATGTGGAAACTAAAAATTGATCCTGACAATGCAGTGATACCCTACTTGACATCTATAGGGGACTTGGCTGGATCTGGAATTTTAGTCATGGGTTTCATTTTCTTGACAAGAATTGGGTACGAGTACTCAGGCTAAAGAAAATTATGTAATCGTGTTTGGTATTTTACCCATGAACATGTGATTGCACTGGTATGGGTAGTTAGCATTTTGAATGGTGTAATATGCTAGATAGGGATACCCAATTGGGTCAAACAGTATTATTTTACTATATGCTATCATTTAAGCACTAGCCTGTGAATTTTTAGATGGATAGTTTTAATGTTGTTAAACCAATTTTTTATCCAAATATACACTTGTTTTAAAATGTATTTAGACCATGCCATGAATATGTTTTCGACCAAAGATAAAAATATTTAAATGTTGTATATCAAGATGTATGGTAAATGCAGCGTTTGGAATCGAAATGTAACTAAAATCTAAAATAAAAAAATAAATTACATAAGTGATAATGATTCGTGAAATACATAGTATGAAGGATAAACTATGCCCTATGTTCAAAATATTACTGCGAAGGACATATGTACAAATTGTGATAAATATAATACAATCTG
>CABFVZ010001225.1:149132-205210 GCA_902151445.1 Timema monikensis
GGGGGGGGGTAGAGGGAAGGAGATATGTATACCATGTATAAATAAATATATCCAACAGAATTTTTAAATATTAAATATTATTAAAGCACTGATTTTTTAAAATTAATCTTAGCTTTAAACTTAGTTATATTTTTTAACGGTTTTTCAAATACCAAGTCAGTTTGATGTCAATTCGTTTTAACTATTTGTTGTAGCTCACATTTGATGAGTTTGAAAAATGAACTAAGTGAGAGTAAACAAACGTTATTCACAACAAAGATGTATTTAATTTAAAGACAAATTTTATTGCTTGGATATGGATAAAACTAATAGATAAGAGACATCATATTTATTGAACATAATTTTCAAAATGATGTATGTAATAATATATTCAAAACTACAAAACTAATCAATGTTAAAGGTTAATCGAAAATGTAGAGCATAAACTTAAGATCTATAAATTAATAATGTAACTAAAATGATTTCATTTTATGATACCTACGCTATGTAGTTGTGTATTTTTTTGTAGTAATACTTTCTACATGCAACATCTTAATGAAATCAAATTTACAAAAATATAAACTAAATTAGCAAGATAATATTCCTATTAGAAAATAAACCTTCGGTGTCTTAGTTTATGGGCAAATGCTGCATATCAGTCACTAAAACAAAGGCAAGTGAAACATCATTAAAATTTGTTGATTATCTTATTTTACTAATTCAAATAAAAAGTCTATGTGTAAAATGAAAGTAAATTTAAATGTTTAAACAGTTATTACTAACATTGTTCGCTGTATTTTTAGAGGCTACACATTAAATGTATTTGTTCTATAATATTTTAAGAACGCGATATAAATAATATCAACTCAAAGATACTGTAACTGTATAGGCACCGTGTTTAGACTATAGGGGCGCTAGTAAAATGCATGAGGCGCCCATGTGGTGAAATTTTGAAACTAGAAAGTGAAACAGTTACATGTAGTTGATATAGTTTACGTGCATTATCGCAACAATAATGAAAAAAATAATTATTAAATGGTTCCCAAAAGGTTAATTCTGACTATAGCGCCAAACAGTCTTTAAGGAATAGTTTAGCTGTATTTAAAGCGGGCCACATTATTGATTTTACCGAACTTCAAGATGAAAATTAAACTTTTATAACATCAAAAGCTTTAAGACAGATATCTGTCAGTTTAAGACCGAATTATGTTAAAATTGAAATAAGTACCGTATATATCAATACTTTCACAGTATAACTTTAATACATGCCACCAATTTTTTTTAAACGTCATACAATTTTATTTAATCAAGACTTTGTTGCAAGTGAAATAGTATTTTTGTGTCTTGTAATGTGTACCGTATCGTATCCAGTAATGTTTAAAAAAAATTCTTTTACGAATGTTAAATAGAACTATATTAACAATTATTTAGTAAAAAATAAAAATAAAAACATTATAAGTTTAGTAGACTAGGTATTATTTGAACCTATGTATGCTTGTGAGATTAATAATATAGTATTAAATAAAATTATTATCCGATATCATGTATTTGAAAAACTGTCGTGACTAGTATTGAAACACGCTGGGATTCTTTATTTTTTTTCTCTGCCAAATTATCATAAATTTTATGGTTTATAGCACTCAAACACACTCCAACAGATGTGGTCTTACGATAACAACAAAAAAAATACTGTCAATAAATTCCAGGCCGAAAATAAAAATTAAAACTTACCAAATTGTCTTTTCGAGTCGTATTCTACTAGGCTGTCCACGTCAATTACTTCTAGCAAAATTATTCTTAATATTTGTTTGAATTTTTTTATTTATTCACACAATCTAGCCCATTATAAACAGAACTTAACAAATAAGTAACAACAAAAGTGGGACTAACACTAACTCATCATTATTTAGTAAAAAACACAATATGAAATTTAAGCCATAAGCGGCTGGGGTTCCTCTAGTAGGCTACTACAAAGATTATCTGCCGAGTTTAATTTAATTTATAAATAATTAATAAAACAGAATTTTGAAATTAACTGGTTTCTCAACATAGTTCTTGGAATTTATCATAATTGAGAACGAGTCAGAACAAAATTATATTTATAATAATATTTACTTCTTTATATTGACAGCTTGAGTCCACTTGTTTCGTTTTTCTTCCTCCCATGGTCTACCAGGAAAATAGTAAAATGATATGTCTTTCGTTGTGTTTTGGTATCTATTTGAGCATCCAACTATACAACAACTCTTATTTTCTACTCTGACGCTTTTTACTTGATCAATTGTATCGAAATTAATATAATAGAATTAAGTTTAAAAGTGTATAACATCAATTAACATATATTTTTATATGTGTTTCAACGTTGACCGTCACTTCGGAGATGCAAATTTATACCGCTACCAGCGCCCCCTACATCAACGCACGGTCCCTATAGTATTTATCACAAAATATGAAATAAATTTTAAAAAAAATATATTTAATTATTGCTTATGTATAAATTTATAATGTGTCAGTAGTTATTATAGGTAATTTTAAGTAACGATGGCATATATAAAATAGTTATGTAGTAATTTAAACAGAGCATGTGAGCAATATTTATCATTGGCAATTATACATCAGCAAATTATTTCACATAATACCTTATTGTCTTTTACAACTACGATAGAAATTATTTTTATCATCGCGTCTTACTACGTGTTCAGGTAATACGCCTATATAGTAATTATTATAGTGGGGTGGGGATGATGAAGGAAGCATTTTGGAGATAATCTATCTGCAAATGAGTGGAAGGAGTGTGGGAAACCATTTAGGAAACATCGCCTCAGTAGACCCGGCCGGGATTAGATCCCCAATCTCCCTGTATTCAGCTGCCCAGTTTAAAATTAAAGTGACTCCTTAGACAAATTGGCCACTGAAGCGTCTAGTATAGAGATTCGTTTATTTTTCTTTTGTTTAATATGCGTCTTCACAAGCTTTATTCAGATATTCAAGCATATTATTTATTTTCCGTTCACTCTCCGCTGAGAACATCACGTCACCAGCGAATCTAATACATTATATTCTCTTCCCACCAATACATGCATCTCTATTTCCATCCAGAAACATTTTGATTATCTCCTCCAAGTAGATGTTAAACAGAGTGTTGCCCAACTCCCCTACCAATTCGGCTTTCCTTCGTTCTCCTGTTCCCAATTTGTACTTTTTCCTTATGATTTAATACATATTCTTTATTTGCAGTAAGTAAACAGAATAATAAATTTTAAGATTAACCTTCAATTAAAATAATATGTTAATTTTTTTAATACATTTTATTAATATAGTAATTGAATAAAGTTGAATTTTGAGAATACAAAGATTAATAATTCAGTTAAAGTGTTTTTTTTAACTGATAGCCTATGTTTAATTGAATGTGATATTGTTTAGTAAAATACCACCAATACTATTCTTATAACTTTGTTAAATCTTTAATCTACGGTAGTTTAATTAGCAATGTAAACATTTTTGAAACATAAAACATTTTCACATCATAAAACTTTCCTTCAAACAAATAAATGCCTATGTTTCATCTAAAATATATGTTTATGAATGAATTTTCACTAAAAAAATTTACTAAAATTTGGCGGAATTTTGTCAATATAATCGTAATAGCTTTATTACTAATTTGTATACAACATTATAATTTGCATTGCAGTAATATTTTCTGTGACAAAACCTCCAGTAAATACTTTGACTCCGGATACACCACCAAACTATCAACAGCTAACTACATTCACTCTCAGCTCAGAAAAGGGTAACTTGTCCATAAGCTGGTAACCATAATACAGAATATCCCCTGAATTAAAACTTGGCTATTTTTTATTATTACGGTACTTTTTTTTATTAGCCTTACATAGTTAAAAGAGGATTTGGAAGGGATAAATTCAAGCTGAAGACCAAGACTGAAATACAAGAATCAGATAGCGAACGATGTTGGAAGAAGATGTAAAAAGATTTACCCAGGATAGGCAAAAGGGAAGAGCTGTTGCAAATCAATTGCAATATTGATGACCTAATAATTCTTATTAGTTATTTTTTTGTTTATTCAAACCCACATCTATCATTATCAATGTGGCAACCTGTTATCTGGTAAAACTGCAGGTTTAAATTAATCTTCAACTTTTCAAACATAGTATATAACTTCCAATTTATGTTTGTCTTTGTGTGTGTGTTTGTCTGTTTTTCTTAACATGGAAAAATAATATTTTCAAAATTTTAAAATCACGGTAAACTGATCAGAAAATGAAAGAGTTTATGAAAAAATGAAGAGAAAAGATTATTTGTTTTACATCAAGGCCTAACCAAGCTATCATTTTAATTTGGCTTCTTTTACAATCACGTACTGTACATTAGAATAACTCACAGTGCTACCACACTGTAGTCATACGGGCACAAATTCAGGGGAAAAGGAATTAATAAAGGATCACCCCCTCCCCCATTACCCTCTGCTTTGGTAGCTAGAAAATTAAAAAATACTAAAACTAAAAGTTCGATTTTCAGAGAGAAATATAGCACATGTAAATCATACAATTTTATAAGGCATTGCCTACTTCTTTCTACGCGAAGGTTGTACACCCCTTAAACCTGTATTCTATTACAGACTTTAAATAAGGTTAGTATCCTTACTCCACATTTTAGCACTTATAGTAATATACTTGGTCAGGGAGCTTGTTTGAAACCAAGTATTTTGTGAGTCTTAATGAGTTAAATTAATTTTCCAAATATAATTTTAAATGTCTGCAAAGAATAACGTAGCTTTTTTTTTGTTAGTGTAGTTAGTAATCTATCTTGTTTTCCTGTGGGAATTACTCCTTTATCAGTGTAGAATGGTAGTCTGAATACAAGTAATATTTCTCGAGGGTACTCTAACGTCACCTCTAGGAAATAACCTAGATAGGCGTCGCCCTCTATTGTCCGTACATCGAATTGTCATTGTCGTTGTCAGGACATTTGAATTCTCCACCATAAAGATGGATAAAGCTTTTCAAATAAAATCCATTAACGTCAAGACGAGATAGGATTTTGGTTTTATTGGTCAAACAACACCATACATCAGATATTCGCAATAGACTGTTGGTTGTAGGTAAAATAGAGTCTAGCTCTAATAGCCCTATCGATAAATGGTGGGTGTCAATGTCTATAATCAATTCGAGTTGTACATTTGTGATTCTGATCAAGGTTTGGTACGCTAAGCTTGGAGCTGTAATAAACCAGCTAGGATTGAGTCTGTATGTCCTCATGTGTAAGTCATAAAAGTTTTCAAAAATTTTTGCTAAGAGAGTCACGTCAGTATATAGATAGACTCGATTAGTGCCATAACGTTTAACAGTTGATTTTGGTTTATACCTCGCACGCACGGTCATATTCCTCCTGAGAGATATGACTATCCGTGAGTGAACTGTAAAATGTTTCCCGACAAGGTAAATGAGTTTCGTTTAATCAAATGAAAAAGTCGATCAACTATAGGGGAAAAACCTGTTACGTAAAGAAGTTTGAAACGCTCATCATTGGGATGGCATTTACGTGTGATTTTAAATTGAGTAAAATTGAGGTAGGAAATAAATTGTTATAGAGGTGAACACATAAACAGAAAATATGGTTTATTTTCATGGTTATACCACGGAGATTATGCTGAATGTATTTCATAATCACTTTGATGTGTCCCATGTTTTATCCTATGACAGTAACTTAGCCGGGATTAATGATAATGCCTTTCCCCCGTGGATGGGTCTTTTCTTGACGTTCATTCATTGATGAGAGAATATTGTTGTCATCATAATGGTTTTCATTGTGTACGATTAAAGTTAAGTGATAAGTGTCTTGTAATTGAGGTTGCAGCCTACATGATTGTTATCACAATATAGCCAGGTTGTATAAGAATGATCGATTACACGTATATCGGCTATCTTGAACGGCTCCTTGCATTTATGATAATGGGTAGCCTTATGATGAACATTTATCGGTCCTGAAGTCAACTATTTATTTCGAACAATGGAACTATAACAATCTATAACCTGCTTTTGCCATAGCCACGAGAGTCTTAAAATAATTTATTTGTGCATTTGTTCCCAAATAAATGTTTATATTCTGAAAGATTGTAATAAAACTCATACTTGGTGTGCATGCCCACATAGTAATTCGCATGACGTTCTACGTTATCGGCGTATGAACGATTAGGTTTAGGATCACACAGCTTAATTGGTTCCAAGAGACCTTTTATATTTGCATAGACAAAGAAACCAGTTTTATAGTGTTGTCTGTACTGCTTAATTTCTAGAAACCTGTCTTCCGCCTTGGAGAAGTTGACCTGATAGCACCAAATTTGGCACAGGTCAATTTATGGCTTTCCAGTTTATATTCAAAGAGGAATGCATCAAACATTACTCACAAAACAACTACGATTAAATTATTATTATTATTATTATTATTAATATTAGAACCGCGTCTTACTACCCATTCGGGTTATACGCACTTACGCTAATGTGTAATGGTAGGGTGATTGTGAGATGAAATGAAGGACCTACAGTTTAACGTGAAATCCGAACCATGGTGGAGGCCTGGCATTCCCCACGTTCACAAGATGTCTTGTCAGAGGTGAAGGAATGGTTTGGTAATCAGATAAATCTTTGCCGGGACCGAGGATTGAACCCCGGCCGCCAGCATAGAAGTCTGACACCTTACCCCTAGACCACCAGGTCACCGACAACTCCGATTAAAGTGATAACTTCTTGGTTGTGAATTTATTAGGAACAATAGTCTCTTTAAAGCGCTAAAATGTTAGTTATCTGTTTAGTGTAATTTTACCATTAATAAATGTATATGGTGGGCATATTCTTTAGAGCTAGCATGCATCGGTAAAATCACAATCATTTATTTTCGGCAACATCAGTAGTATCTAAATGTATATCACTACCACCGTATTTGGCACAATATACGTTCACGGAATGTCATTATGTCATTTGAAGCGATCCATGTACCTCATATGAACCAGTAACGGTATTTTATTCAGTTGCAGTAGGTACATCTTTGAAATTAGGATAAGAGGAAATTCGAGTCATTTTTCTGGTAACTTTAAAGAGACAGGCCAAAACTGATATGGTAAGTCATAGTCCTTCTTCATATTCAACATTTACCAGAGCTTTTCGATAGGATATAATTTTGGGAATTTGAGTCCTCTCACCGATAGAGAAAGCTGTTTGTTTGGATGTATGTATTTACATTTTTAGCGCGATGGCATACGACCAACCGCTATCCCTGTTGTAGTTTTTTATCTGAGTTAAGGATGGTCATGGATATATTAAAATTATTATTTTTACCAGAATACCAATATAGCTTAAGTTAATACTGTATATGGGACAGAGAGAACTAGAATTATCTCTTCTAGACATAGGGGCTAGCTTCAACTATCACAATAGTGTAATTGATGAGAGAATAATTTTTTTCCAAAGGTATTCTGAGCTGCCAAAAAACCAAGGGAAGCCCTTTGATCCCATTTATCAGATGAAAAGAAAAGATGATCCCAGTTCCACCTCTCTCTTCCCATCTTGACAGCAAGAATGGCTGAGCGAGTTCTATCCTCACGGGCAAAACGGAAACAAGTCACTCGAGCATCAGTCTAGGAGAGTGATTTAAATTTATTCATTTTAGAACTAAGTTGATTTTACACCCCCATACCCATCTAGCACATGCGTGATCAGGACCAGGGGGAGGAGAGTGGATGAATATATTCGTGTAGCACAGAACTTGAGAACCTTCCGGTCAGGAGTAGGGGTGGATCATATAAAGGTTTTAATGACCTAATTAATAAGACTAGCACTGGAGTAACCTTATTACTGTAATACTAAGGTGCTATTCGTCGGGTTTACAATAGGGAGTTCCTTAAGAAAATCAACCATACAGATATTAAATGCCATTTCATTCAAGAAAAATTCGAAAATAATCTGATTAATTGTGAGTTTATACAAACTATCAGCAGATTTATTCACAAAAGCATTAGTGAGGAACAAATTCTCACAGGTGAAAAGCAATTTGAACATATTGACATAAAACATGTAAACAGTGGGGATGTTGGAGAAATATAAGTTCACACTGTTTCATGTGAGCGCAAATTGATTGTGGCATGATGTATTTTGAATATCTTGTCTAAATATGCATGCACTCAGGAAATCATGTTTTTAGTAATAATCACGTACCGGTACATGATTGCTATTTCAAGTAGCTTCCAAGTCAGTCAGCCCAAGGTTTTTTCAAAAGTTAAGTACTGTGTATAGTAATATTAATACTTAACAACGCGTCTTACTACCCGTTAGGATTATACTCACTTCTTAACAACGCGTCTTACTACCCGTTCAGGTTATATGCGCTTAAGTACTAATTACGCTAATGGGTTGTAAATTGGTAAGGTTGAATATAGTGGAAGTGAACCCGCATTTGTGTGGAGGGAGAGTGGAAAACCATTTAGGAATCCCCCCCCCCAGTTCACCCGAGTGAGATTTGAACCTCGATCTCCCCATCCTCGGCAGTTTGACTCAACACAAAACTAGTGCGTTAGCTAACTATACCACCGAGGTGGGTTACTGTATATAGCTGTAATCTTAAACGTGATAGTTTGTAATCAATAAAATAAATTTATATTCACAACAAACCTTCTGATTATATATGTAGTTATTTAATAGGTTTTTTTTTTCCTTTTATCGGCTTACCCTTCATTAGGAATCGTCAATATGGTGACATCAATTTCTTTGTAATGTCAATAAACTTTTATATTGATATTTTTTCTAAATCTTTACTTTGATTAAATATAGATTGAAATATTCTTGTTTAATTTTGTTCTTAATTAATTGTTATTGTGGTACTTTATCCAGTTTTTTTTTAAATTTTGTGAATAATTTTACTTTCTGCGAATCTGTTGAAGTATTAGCAATTCAATGTCAACATACAAAAACATCAAGAAATGAAAATATAACTATCTAACATAGTTCTAATGAGATTGACTAGATAGAGGAAATAATTGAGGATCATCAATGTAGATTTCGACTAAATAGATCAACAAAAGATCAGATTTGTACAATTCGGCAAATATTAGAAAAAAAATTGAATACATTGTGAAAATACATCACTTATAGATATATATATATATATATATATATATATATATATAAAAAANATGAAATTTTAGTTAATTTTGGGATACTCAAAAAACTTGTCAAGCTAATTGAGCTATGTTTGACTGATATCCATGGAAGGGTACGAGCTTAATGTCACATATCAGATACTTTTTAAACACATAATAGGTTGGAGCAAGAAGATGTAATTTTCCCATTACTTTTTAATCTAGCCTTAGAGTATAAGAGCAGGGTAATGCAAGAGTGTAGAGAAAGTGTTGTCACTAAACGGTACATTGCAGCTAATAACTTACGCAGATGATCTAGCATTGTTGGGTAATAGTAACTAAAATGTTTCAAGAAATGCAGACTTTTTTCTAGAAGCTATAAAGGAAATAGTTTTAGAAGTGAACGTTGAAAATATACGTATATGAACATAGACAGAACACGGATTGAGGGCGATAATTTATAGATAACTGCGAACAACATATCATTTAACAGGGTTGATGAGTTATAATATTTAGTAGAAATGTTAACTATTAATAATAATTTTAGAGTGGAAATGAAGAAACGATTACATTGTGCGAACGAATGCTTTTACTCGCTCAGTAAGTTGTTGACAACTCACCTTGTTTCAAGGAATTTAAAACTCACATATACAAACAATCATTTGACCAGTTGTCCTTTATGGTTGTGAAACGTGTTCTCTTACCTTACATGACAAAAATAATTTAGGATGTACAAAAACATTCTGTTTAGGAAGATATTTGGTCCAAAAAGGAATGAGAATATTTGGGAGTGAATGAGGTTGCATAATGATGAGTTACATGCCCTGTACTCATCACAAGATATTTTTAGGATAATCAAGTCTAATATATTATGGTGTGGAGGTCATATAACGCGAATGAGAGAAAGAGTCTAGACTCGTGTTCAGAGTATTGACTGGCAGACCCAATGGGAGAGACCTTTGGGAAGACCTAGACGCAGGTGAGAGGATAACATTAGAATGGACCTGAAAGAACTCGGGTGTAATGAGATGGACTGGATAAAACTATCCCAAGATAGGGACAGGGGGAATACTTTTGTAAGTATGTTCCTAATGATATAGAGTAAATAAGTATGTAATAAAGATAATTGTTCGGTGAATAATTGTATTTTTTGAAGCCAATTTATTTAAAAGATAATAAATAATATTCTGACAACTAATCATCGCTAATTCAAAGTTTTGAAGCTTTATATATACTCTTACTTTTAAAAATGAATATTCTAGCTGGGTGATAAACTACCAGTTTTACATGCTTCATTTTCAAGGCCCAGATATATCGGGGAACATTTAATAAACGATCAAGCCTAGTAAAATCTGAACATTTCAAAGAGAGATCTGAAAACCTATTAGCATAAGACCTAAATTGCAGACATGAACCCAATGATTAATAAATAACAATGCATTTTACAATCAAATATTAGTTTTCACACACCTATGTATTTGCATAAGTAGCTTATAAGTGTTTTATTCTTCTTTTCCTACATCTTATTCTACTCGTGCGGTGTCGGCGCTTTCTATGGCAAGTTACTATAATTTTGCCATATTAGTTTAAGCTGACCTGTTTTACAGCTGGATGCCCTTCCTGACGCTAACCTTCGACACTTACCCAGGAAGTGATCTTTTACATGCCACAATTGACATGGGACTGACAGCTTTACTTCCCCTCCGAAGGAAGTTGTGCTACAGGTATTTTGTTGCTCAAGAAAATTCTGTTGGCCTCGGCTGAGTGTGAACCCACGAACATTGCATCTGGAAACTAACAATTCACCACAATACCACCAAGAACGAGAAGTACCTTTAAGTGTACGATTTTATATTTGTGAATAGTATTTAAAAATAAATATATATTTATAATCTATACTTTATTTTCTCCATTCAATAATCTCCTATTGTTATTTAAAATTAGTTCAAATGTAGCATTATTTTCAAACATTTTGCTATGAGAAATGATTTTTATCATTACTGCGGTTGTTTATAGTGCTTCTATAGTTTTTACAATAGTTTTAAATAGCTTTAATTAAAATTTTTATATAATTTAATTTGATTTAATATTGTCAACTTATAATTCATCCAAATTTAATTATTGTAGATTTCTCGTTTTTATAGCAGTTTTTGGTAAACATTTTTAAAAGTTTGAGTCTTGTGGGTTAAAAAAAATTTAACAACGGGAAATTCAGCTTAAATAACTAAGGAAAGCTTAACGACATAGCATTACATTCTAAGCTATCGTCTTAGGTAAACAAAATGGTAGAAAAAAGGACTATACTTAATCTCTGGGGTAAAAGTAAAATCACAATGATATTGTATGCAACCATTTTAGCAATGAGTCGACATGATATACGTGTCACCTTGAGAAATATTTCCTGAGAAAAATGTGCATTCATGACACGCTACCAAATTGAGCCAGGTGGAACGAAAACACCAGTTGAAAGAGTAAGGTTTGAGAGGGGACACATTGAAGGGTACCAGCATATAAAAACCTTGATTCCGACGCAGACTATTTTTACATTATTTTTATTAAAAGATGTTATGCTCTTACCTACATTAAATAAAATCATAAATAGTCTCAAGCATTTGACAGTTCTGTTTGCAAATATATATTTACTCACTATTACAATGTCATAACAATGGTATTATGGCACTATTATGCACTGTATTGTAATTCCGTTATAACATTATCTGCCCTAACAAGGGTTTTTGTTTGACCATTGTGATAGTGATACCAGTCTACATTGATCGAGAATTAAGAAAATCCAAAGAGTTTCACGTATCTTAAATAGTTTTGTAGATATAAGAAGTTTAATTCCGAAAATCGCAGCTACCCTAACTTGTAAATGCTAAGTGGTATCCGAGTGGAATGTTTAAACTATCTTCTACTACGAATTTAATCAGAAGCTGACTTAAATATTTCATTTTTACCACTGGCAATTTCGTTAGCAGCAGTGGCGTGGAGTGGCTGGGCTTGTAGTGTTGCTAAAGTAAGCAGAGCTTATTAAAACTGTACCTTTGAATTGTTCTCACCAACTCACCAAATTGGTCAACCTTTAACAAATTACAGATAGGCTCTGCACCTAACATGGCAATGTATTTTCGTTGTTAACAGGCCAAAGAGTGTTATACTGAGTGATGAGAATAATTTACAGGTTAAGTTTGAACAAACTCTAACTACCCTGGTAACAAGCCACGTCACGCTACTAGAAAATTATAAAATGTATGCTGTAAAATAATTTATCATGTTAGCTAGGATCAAATTCAATGCTATCATTCGGAAAATTAAAACGACGAGAACTGTCCATTGAAACTAATACTTTTTGTTCTAAACAAGTAGTTTTCAACCTAGGGATATATAGTGAATTTACTAGGAATGTGTTNGTCTCAGTTTAAAGTGCTCGCCTCAGGACCCGATGTTCGTGAGCTTAAACTCAGCCAGAGTCAACGAATTTTTCTTGAGCGATAAAAATCCGTAGCAGTACTTCCTGCCGAAGAGTAAGGAAAGCCATCGGTCCCATGTAGAATGTGGCATGTAAACAAACCCTGAAAGGCATGTATAAATACCTTCCCCGGCAAAATTTGAATGCCCTTTCACTCTCACTCATAGAAATTCTCGTGTGCTTATATAATCAGTTGGTTCCAAAAATGCACATTAAATACCTCAAATAAATTCAAAAATATAGGTTTTCAAAGATATGTTGGTAATTTGTGGTCTTTATTTCTCCAAGTTAAAACAAACAGATTTTTAAAATTCTTTTTATAGACACATTGCATTATAGCCCCGTGACACAAGTTTCATCAGAAAAGGCTTTGTATGTAGTTGAAGTAAATAGGAACATTTATTCATTTGAAGACAATTGATGGGCAACAGTGGGGTGTTTTTTTTTTACCTTGCCTGCTCACTCGCTTGTCAAAGCAAAAGCCAACTGTATTTAGTAGAGTCCCCACAACAGTGGTAATTGTTTAGTGGTTTATTGCTTGCCAGATTTGTTTTATTGTTAAAGTTTATTTTATTCTTTGTCCTTGTGTTTCTTTATTGCTACTATTATTTTAAAAGAACCTGAAAAAAATTCATAAAATTAATAACTGTCGTGTTTTCAAATGACTAACAGAACTTAATGTTGACTCAAAGAAGGACTGTTAAAAATTGATAATGATGATGTTACTGAGAGTTCGATACGTGGTACTTCTTAAGCTACGTGTACATTAAAATAATGGGCTTGTATTCAAATATGTTCCGCAAGTACAGTACAAACTAGTGTTTCAGTAAGTGTAATAACTGATAGCAGAAATTCAAAAAGTAAACTTTTACAAGTTATTTAAGTACAATGAAGGGAAAATACAACTATGATTTATATATTCAATTTTACATTTATTTGTGAGGTGTTTCCCGCACAAGTGTATGTTGTTTGCGGAGAACTTCTATCAACTGTCTTAATGAAATCATCTTTACTGCTACGACTTTTGGTAACAACACAACCTAGCAGTCCTATCCACCAAAATAAACATTCTGATTTTTAAAATGTAAGGTCAAAGAAATTAAACATAAATTTTCTTCATTCTTATTGGCAGCTAATAATGACAACTAAAATGTGTTTGAAGCTTCATATCGGATACATTATCATATTGCTAAAAATTATAAAATTAATACGCTATGAGATAATTTAACTCTTCCATATGTTAAGGAAATCGTTTAATGTATATTTGATGATAGCTTATCACATAAATTAAATACCATATTATTCTCGAGCATTACAGTCTCAATACAACTTTTTAAATATCAGAAGAAATTTAAGATGCTATTAAGGAACGAGTTAATAAACCGTATTATGTTCTCCTAGAAAGTATTGTAGCGTGGGTCGCACGTGACCTGTAATGGTCACAGGCCATTCACACGTTCACGTGTTAACCATGAGTTCTTTTTAGAGATATTGTGGTATGCCGCAGACGCGCCGACCTGCTCGCTGGTCACTCTGGCTCACACACTTGACACGCCGGTCCACACACTCGCACTGGGAACTCCCGGACTCATTAGTCGAGAACCAAGAACTGAGTACACGGCTATCACCGAGCGTGTATATATAGGGGTGGTGCCAGCTAAGGGTCTGGAATCCTCCACTTCTAGAATTAAAAAGGCCAGAATAAAAAGGATCGAGACCCCTCCAGACGTGTCTCCATCCTCCTCCCGCACCCTCCCGGCCCCTATAATCCCCCATTCATGTGAGAAGGTCACTGCCTACCTGATAGACAAGGAGGGAGACAAAGAGAACAAGGAGCGCAGCAAAAGAGCATCTTTGCAGGGGTCACTCCAGTTGTTTCATGGACAGCTGATCTATAGGACAACAAAAACAAAGGAACGCTACTGTCCCAATTCTTTTGATTTTCTTAGACAAACATGGACAGGTATTGCCCCAGGGTTCTGTTCAGTCTTTCAACCATCCCATCCGATTGAGGGTGAAGAGGAGGGGTCATTTTTTTTTATTCCTAGAAGATTGGCCATTTCCCGGAATACAGAAGACTCAAAATTACGTCCTTGATCGGAGTGTAGCTCCAGGGGCAACCCCGAATATGCTAAATATATTCTCAATCAAGGCTTCTGCTACTGTAATTGCCTCCTGATTTTTAATGGGTATTACCTCTGGCCACTTTGCGAAATAGTCCATCACAACTAGTAGATATCGATTTCCTTTCTCTGTCGTTGGAAGCGGGCCCATCATATCCACAGCTATTCTCTCGAAGGGAGCACATACATTGTATTAGTGCATTCTGCTCCTTCCTCTAGTCCAAGGTCCTTTCCTTGAAGAGCAGACGTCACATTTCCCGAACCAGCTCTCAACGTCGTGCCTGCAGAGCAACCAGTAGAATCGGTCTCTTACTTTCTCGAGTGTTTTGTTTACGCCATAATGCCCCCCAGCTGGTGAGTTGTGAAGGTCTTCAAGGACAGTTTTGACTCGATTCTTTGGCAATACCAACTGATGTTTCTTGCGCAGACCATCTGCATTTTCCCATGTTCGATAAAGGACGCCATTTTTCATTACGAGGGAGTCCCACTGAGCCCAATAACTCTTCACTATTGGACTTAGGCCTGACACGTCCTGCCATTCTGGCTTCAATCCAGCTTCTTTCCATTCTATTAATGGACATATGGAGTCATCTTTCATCTGATCTTCTCTTAGACATTCATCGCCCCAGAATTCGTCCAGTGTCTGCGACGTCCTCTTGCAATCCAGTACGTCTTATCATTGGTTGTCCTTCTTCTAATTCGTTTTCTTTCTAGTCACTGGCAATGCTGGCAGCCATGTTCCTCGCATGGTCTTCTGGATAACGCATCGGCGTTTCCATGACTATGTCCAGCCCGATGTTGGACTACGAAGTCGTACTCCTGGAGTTTTTGTAATCCAACGTGCCATCTGTCCTTCAGGTTTCTTAAAACTCAACAGCCAGTGGAGAGCGGCATGGTTGGTCCTTATGAGGAATTGCCTTCCATACATATAGTGAATAAAATTATCAACAGCTTTAATTATTGCCAGCAACTGAAGTCTTGTCACACAGTAGTTTCTTTCAGGCTTCAGGAGCACTTTAATGAAGTATTCTATTACCCTCTCAGAGCCATTTTGTACCTGAGAAAGGACCGCTCCGATTCCAACGTCACTGGCAAAAGTGTCCTATATAAAATTAATATCTTCTTCAGGGATTGCTAAAATTGGTGGTGAGGACAAGGCATTTTTAGAGTGTCGAAGGTTACGTCACATTCTGGGGTCCAATTAAATATCCTTGAGGTCTCCGTAAGCTGGTGAAGAGGCTTAGCAATGTTGGCAAATCCTGGTACAAATCGACGCTAGTAGGTACATAGTCCCAAGAAGCTTCGTACTTTGGTCCGATCCCTTGGCCTTAGCCAGTTTCGGATACAGTCCGTCTTCTCTAAATCTGTTTCCACCCCTTTTGCAGTAATTACGTGTCCAAGGAATTTAACCTTCCGTCTGGATAGATTACACTTCTTCGGAACGAGCTTGAGATTGGCAACTGCTATCTTCTGAAGCACGGTTCTCAAGTGCTCTAAATGTTATTCGAACGTACTTACAGTTACTACGATGTCATCAAGATAAACTTGGCATTTGTCTAGAGGCAGGATACGTTCGATGAGGCGTTCAAACGTAGCCGGTGCATTACAAAGACCAAATGGCATCACCTTAAATTGCCAAGTACCCTTTCCGTAGATTGAGAAGGACTGTTTTCTCTCGGTCAGCCGGATCGACCTCACATTGCCAGAAGCCACTCTTCATATCCAATGTTGTAAACCATTGGGTCCCTGCCATTGCGTTCAAGGTATCGTCTATTCGAGGTAATGGGTAGGAGTCCTTTTTTGTGACATCATTAAGGCGACGGTAATCTATACAGAACCGCGTGGAGCTGTCCTTCTTTTTGACAAGGACTACAGGAGATGACCATGGTCCTGAAGCTGGCTCTATCACATCGTGCTCCATCATCTCCTTTAGCATTTTCTCAACCTCAACACTCGTAGACATGGGTAGGCGTCTTGGAGGTTGTTTGATAGGTGACGCATCTCCCGTAACAATCTTGTGGCAAATCACGTTAGTTCTGCCCAAATTACTAGGTTCACAGGAAAATGCAGACTTATTCTCCATTAAAAGCAGGACTACTCGTTTTCCTTGGGAAGCGTCTAGATGCCCTGAAGCGCGCTCAGCCAGCTCTTGTAAGGGCTTAGGTAGATCGCTTATGGTAGGAGTTATTTTATCGATCGAACTTCCCCTCAACGTTATCTGAGATATTTGGTAATATCTCCTAATAATAGTTACTTTCTTGATTCCCCATGGCTTGTCAGATAGGTTTATCATCCTGACTGGAATGCTCTTATTGTTGTTTGAAAAAAGTGTTCTTGCAGTTATTACACTTAATGGCAGCTTGTTAGTACCGTTCGCTGGCTCCACTAGTCCAAAGTGCCGACCAAAATCTTCCCTACACTTTGCTGGAACAAGGACTTCGCTGTTCGCAGCAAGGATGGTCATTCGCTTAAAGACCACTGGGAAATCGTCCATAGAAGTCACACACCGCCGAGATACAATTTAAACCTCTACTTCAGGTGTTCTTATAACTCCCGAACCGAAATCGATACAGCAGCCAAATTTGCTCAGGAAGTCCAAACCAAGAATACACTCGTCCTCAATGTTGGCAACGTACACAGACTGTTCTACTTGCAAGCTTCCTAAATTAAATTTCATTTGTGCCTTTGCCAAAACTTGTGCATAATCACCAGTTACCATCCTTATTACACATCCTTGAAGAGTGTTATCTGTTCGTTATTTCCGATGAACTAACTCAGTGAAATCGCGTCGGACTAATGTGACTTTGGCACCCGTGTCTACAACCATCCGGCATGCTTTTCCATCCAACATTCCTTCCACCAATAGAGCGTCGTCTTCACTTCCAAGCGATCGCAAATTAAAGATAACCATGGGAGCATTTTGCGTGGAGTCAGCTGGTCTTCGCTCCTTAAGACTAGCTTTCACTAGTTTTCCCGGTTGATTCTTGTTCCAGTAGTCACTTTGCTCACTGATCTTCTTTTCTTTACACTAGGAGTGGAGATGTCCAACTTTATTACAGTTCCAACATTCAAGTTGGGGCGTCTTATTAGAATTGAGGCTGCGTGGAGCGTTCTGAACCTTATAAATCGATTTAACTTCTTTCACTATACTTTTGAGTTCATCCAAGAAGTGTTGCTGATCCAGACTTACACCGGCACCCACATCTCCTTCTTCTAAACGTGCGTTCTGTACCACACACCGCGTGGCCCTTGCAGCAACTTTGGCCGACTCCACTTCCAAAGCTCTGGCCAAGGCCTCTCACAAAGTTCGAAGACCTGAATGTCTGTTGAACTTAACTGTCTGAAATGGCATCCAGGAACGCACCAATGGTGATTACGTCACGTGTATCAGCAGGACAACCTTCAAGAGCCAGCTGTGACAATCTTTCAACATCAACTGCCAGTTCCGCCAGGGACTAGTTGGGTCTTTGAACTCTGTTTTTCAACTGGGCATGGTAAAGATGCCGAAGGTGTTTGTCACCAAATCGTAGCTCAAGTGCTGACGTCAAGGCATCGTAGAACAATCGGGTAGACTACAAGAGGTTCTGTAACACCACCAAAGCAGGCCCCCAAAGCATTGCAGCAAAAAACTGGGCTTTTTGTGTCATCTTCCAGCCATAGATTTTGGCCACAATTACAAATTGTGTTTGATACTCACGCCAGGTACCTTGTCCATCATATGGAGATGGTTTAACTACGGTACGAGATCCTTCTAAGGCACTAAGCTCGGAACTGCGTGGATGTTGAATGACATTACCCTCACTTGTAGTTGGCAAGCTGCTTAAACGTTGATTCATTTATTCTCGTAGTCGTCCAAATCTAGTTTCCATTTAGTTCTTGACGGTCTCTATCTCTCTTTGCAATGACGTAAATTTACCCTCAATAGTTGAAATCTCTGTTTTTAATTCTTCTTTCATTGCGTCCAACGATGTCGTATGTTCTTCCACCTTGCTTTCCAATGATGTCGTCTGTTCCGCCATCTTGTTGCTCAATGACGTAGTTTGTGACGCTATTTGGTCCAGCCTGTCATTGTTTTGTTCTGCCATGGCTTGAATAAGAGCTGTTAAACCCTGGATATCCGCAGCCATTTTTCTCTTTGTCATCAAGCAAACACACCACCAATATCCCACTTCTGACACCAATGTAATGTGGGGTGCACGTGACCTGGGAGGGTCACAGGCCGTTCACACATTCACGTGTGAACAACGAGTTCTTTTTAGAGATATTGGGGTATGCCGCAGACGCGCCGACCTGCTGGATGGTCACTCTGGCTCACACACTTGACACGCCGGTCCACACACTCGCACTGGGGACTCATAGACTCATTATTCGAGAACCAAGAACTGAGTGCATGGCTATCACCGAGCGTGTATATATAGGGGTGGTGCCAGCTAAGGGTCTGGAATCCTCCACTTATAGAATTAAAAAGGCCAGAATAAAAAGGATCCAGACCCCTCCAGACGTGTCTCCATCCTCCCCCCTGCACCTTCCCCGTACCCTCTAATCCCCCAGTCATGTGAGAAGATCACTTCCTACCTGCTAGACAAGGAGGGAGACAGAGAGAACAAGGAGCGCAACCAGGGTAAACAATGAGAGCGCACCAGTCCCACTGTCAAACTCCAATCTTGTTACAGTATCCTTTTTAACATGAAAGGTAGCAAGCTTAACTTTTATGGTTCCACTATGGCATGTCTAGGATAGAGCCATAATGGGTTCCGTCAAGGTTAGGCTTTAAAGGGAAACGGTGTGTTTATAATAATAAAGACGTTTAAATCTTAGCTGTTTCATTTGTATTCGTAAGATTTTTTGATAATATAGCCGTGGATATAAATGTGTGTTCTGCCATCCTCTTCTTCAAATAATAATAGTGAGGACATTTTTAATCACATCATTACCTAATTTCTAAAAAAATATATTGAATTTGCCTGCCGCTATGGGCTTTATACTGACGGCGTTAAATCGATGTTAGGAAAATATTCATGTTTGCACGCTCACATATATTTTAGCTACAACGTGTCATAGACACAGTGCTGTATTCATAAGGAGAGCTCTAGCAACAACCTGAACCACTGAAAATACTACTTGACAATGCAGAGAAAATTTTTAATTTTATAAAGATAAGACTCACCAATGCAAGAATATTCAAACTCCTTTGTGAATAAATGCAGAGCCTGCATTTCGCCCTACTATTAAATACAGAAGTTAGGTAGTTATCCCGTTTGAAGGTTCTCCCACGTCTTTTTGAACTTAGACACGAAGTTCAAGAGTCCATGGAGAATAATCCATTTCAATTATCTATCCAAACGTACGTGACTTTGAGTAGTTGGCAAGCTAAGCCTCTTTGTCAGATTTGAACCAAGTGAATTGTTCCCTTCAAGGTGAAAACACAACCATTCTGATAGTTAAGATTGTGTTTGTGTGAACTCAATACTTAAAAAGATTAATTTTTAGATAATGTGATTTAAAAGAATCAAATATCATTGTTGTATTCGTTCCGTGATTTCTTTTCAGAAAAGTTTTTAAGTATACTTAGATTAGAAGTCAAAATATTCTTGAACATTTGAATATTCTCTAAATTTATTTCTTTAAAATATTTTACAGTACATTGGTAATGATTGGATTCAAAATTTAGGTATTTGAAGACGAGCAGCATCAGGAGTTGAGCTTAATCTTTCATAAATGGAACAGTTACTGGAATTATATTCTGACTATATTTTAAACCAATGTATTTAGGTAGTATTTATGTTAGTTTATGGTTTTGAAGTAATAATGAAGAACACACTCTAATGTTCAACAGAGAAAAATCTATGTGCTTATTCTTTTGCGGCAATATATATGTGGGAACAACACAACAGCTGAACAACAGTTCCGTAACAAATTAAACGTAGAATATGACCTAAGACTACATATGTGACTGAACCTAATATAAGAAAAACAATATATTATTTGAAACCATCCCAAAGTTTTCATTAGAAAATAATTATTATTACTAGCCTAATCTGTTTTCTATCTTCTTTCAATTACGGATTTTGTATTCACATTTGTACTTCCTCTCTCTTTTTATGCTGCAAATAAATAAAGTCTAGCTACAGGACACATGTAGTTTTTTAAAAGTATTTACTAAGCTAAAAAATTAGTTTTTATTTTTGTAACTTGGCATATGAAGTTGATAACAATTAAACTTTTTTGTTACTTTAGAAAACCACTAGTTTGAATCGTCGGATTAAAATACGCGAATTTAAGAAGCACCAAGGTTTCCAGCCCAATTCTCCTGTTTTTTGAACGTGCGAGAAGGGAGTCACTAGCGGATTACTTGATACTTGCTCGTAATCTCGCAAAGACGTAGGTTTGAAACGTTTGAGCTCCAAAACATGACGTCGTAGTAGCAACATGTGAGAGGATTCAACTTACTAACAAAACATCGTGTGAACCAGGGCTTGTCTATCAAATAGAGCAGCATAAAACAAGATGGATGCGCCTTTCCCTTTTCAGTTGCAACGTTTTGAGATTTTTTTAAATTAAAACGCCATCTTACAACTTAATGCTATATCATTGCTTTGGAAGCATAATGCAATAATTCAGAAAACCAATCTCTAAGAAAAAAAACTTTTGTGTGTAAAAGCGAAATACACCGAAATACACAGTTGTCATCTTAGCTCAGTCAGTGGCACGGGTTTATAATAATTTAGAGGTCACGAGTTCAATTTTCATTCAACTTTTTTTTTTTAATTCATCTTATTGAAAAAATTACCCTTTCAACTCAGAAATTGTATTAATATAAAGTCTTTTTTATTTTTGAATCTTTATCAAAAAACATACTTGGTACGTACTTTAGATTATGCAGACTAACCCAATGTTGTTATTTAAAATAATGAACATGCCTAACTAAAAGCTGTATATTAACTTAAAAATGTATGTAGTTGATTATTTAAAGGAAATATTAACGGCTCCCAGAAAATAAAAATCACGCTTATTTAAAAAATAAGAACTAAGCAGTCTAATTATAATTGGGGTGGTGAAACCTTCATAAGCCTGCCTATCATATTTATGTTTTTAAAAATGTTTCTAAATAAAAAATAAAACTATAATGAGCCAAGTGAATAAAAATAGTAAATGTTTTTACTTTAACATTAGTAAGTAAATACTTAGGTTTAAGAGGAAAAAATTCTAAGTAAATACTTTAGCTCAAGTTTTTACTTTTTTATTCAGCAAATACCTACTTTGGTATGCAATAATCACTTAATTTTCTCAAGTATTTACTTAAAATTGTGTGTGAATCAACACTAGTTAATACTTGCTTATCTAAGTAAATACGTCATCATATTTAAGGTAGGTGAATATAGTATTTAGGACATCTGTACTGTTAAGAAATGGCTGTTTTCATACAAATTCGTGGTGTGAAACAATATCATTAAAGAAGAAGTGTTATTCACAGTAAATCCAAGTCAATGTTAGGGTTTAAATCTGAACGTGTCGATTTTTTGTGTACTCAATTTCTGCAAGAAAGTATCGAAACTTGAGGTGGGGCTCTAAGCTTAGGAATAAAAATTGAGATGTTTCTTTGCTAACTTAGTGATCCAGACTTTCAGAGTGGAGTCATTGTTGATCATTTTCTACAAGGATCCCTTAAATATATTTCCTTGGAAGACCTAGAGTATGAATATGAAGAAAACAACAATGATGTAAGATGAAAAGGCGAGTGGAGATGCCATAATATTGTAGGAGTTTTAAATATGCAATAATATTTCGTCCAAGCCTTCCTTGTCATCTCTAAAAAAAACTAAAGAAAAATAAAACTAATATTTAAAATCGTCATAGACATGTCAAGAGTAGTTTTGGGCACTTCACTGCACTCAGAATCTTAGATATATTTTCATAAGTTTCTTTCAAGATAGCGACAATAAATTGGCATGAAGTAGAGGAACTGACGGTATAGCTCGTTGGCGGACTGATGCTATGATATTTTACTCGGTAGAATTGTAAAAAATCAATGTCGATAAACCAATAAATATTCGCTATTCAGTAGGATTGTGTTCAATGCCTAAATCTTTCTTTAAACCAATAATATCTTCTCCATATTGTCCTCCATTGTAAAATACTTGGAACATACTTCACTGCTTTGTCGATACAATATAATTTTAGTTACGGCTTCAAGTTATTCCCATTGCTGTGATCGGCATTCAAGATATTTAGCTTACTCTGTGGTTAACTTTAGGTCATAAAGTATGTCATACAAATAGTCTTGCTTAGTTAAATGTAGCGTGTCATCAGTTCCCGGTTGGTAAGGCCAATCCTTAGAAGTAGATGGTTCTGTAGAGTTTGCAACACATTTGTCAGCACTACCTTCATCACTGGTTCCTTCATTTCGTGCTTTTGAGGTAATTGTTACTGGCAGGTTTTCACCATGGGGAACTGGACCTAATGCAGATAATATGCTCGTTTACTTAAAACAGTGCTTGCTTTTTTTTACACCTCTAATATTTTAGTCATACAAAAATAGCAATTATCAGCGTAGTTTACGTCGCTCTCACCATAACATAGATACAGAAAAGGTCATAATTGTTAGTTTCCCGGCCAGCCACATCTTCAGATTCGTTGTTCAGTTAATACACCACATATTTGGAGACCAGTTTCGGTACTGATGGCCAATCTTGCGACCAAAATACAATGAATATATACAGTACGTTTATTAGTGCTAAAGATTTATTTATTCAGAGTTTTAGTTGTAATCCTATCACACACCAAGCAGAAATTGCCAGGGAGATTAAAACATTTCATTTGCTTCGGCATTGCCCAATAGTAATACAACGGTTGGCAAAACATATAAGCTAAATACACTATTCAAATAAACACAGATAAACTGCTCAAACTATAGCTATGTCTCCGTAACTGAAAGAGCTATTGTGTGAGCATACAGTACGATACTCATGGAGATACTATTGCAATCTATGAGCGAATGCAAAAAATATTGTTTATGTACCTGAATAGTGTAATGTTGTATTATAAGTTACCTATTATGTTTGCATACATGCAACTACTATATTGAAGGTCATATGACGTGACGTGATGTGAAATTTGTATTATCATTTCCGAGATATACACACAAATATTGACTAAAAACAGGCAAAATATTTCTGGAGGTAAAAATCATGTTGACTATTGTAGTTTCCACAATTTTTGACAAAACCATCTTGATCTCAAACAAATGGAAGATTTAAAACTAATAAAAATAATAACAAGCACTCTGTTTCACCCCGCGGCTTGCGAGATTATAACTTGCAACTTGCGAGTTAAATGTTTCACAACCACCTGTATGGTACCTACTTATCACAGAACATCATTATTTAACATGTTTGTTTTGAAACATTATTGAAAGAAGATTGTCGTTTAATGCCTCATTATTTTGAATGTATTGCTCAAGATATAGGCAAACAAAACCCAAAAGCAAAATGAAATAGCTAATAAGTTATAAAGTAAATAAAACAAGTCAATATATACGTAAATGTAAATAGAATAATATGGTCCAACAAATGATATAAAAATAATAAGCCATCGAATATTATAAACGTAAATCACAAAAATAAAACCTAAAACTGATTTGATAAAATTTAATATAAACTTACTTTTTTATTTTACTTCATGCTCTCTTGGTCCCGACATCCAAAACCAAATCTGTCTTCATTTAATTGTATTTGTAGCCTACTTAGTAATACTGGTTCCAAGTTACTTATATTATATGAATCAAGCCGTACCAACGTAAATAACAGTAACGAGGTTTATTTGTGAATAAAATAAATTATTATTAGGTTCAACCACTCACATAATAAAATAAAATAAAAAATATTTTTTTCTTTTATTTTTGTTTGAAATATTTTCAACAGAGCATTAAATTTTAAGCACGATATATCACTGAATTAACAATTGGTTTGTGTGTCCTTTTACTTAAAAAATTATAACATCACAAGATATAATGCAAACAGATTTGATAACCTAATTTCATTAGAAACTGTACACATTTAAAATAAAATTTATTTTGACATAAATAATTTATTTATATTTCTGCTAAAGCTTTAGTAAGAACATCTCGAAAGATTTGACAGATAGTACGCATTTATTTTACAAACAAAAGATCTCACTAAGCATTTTCATTTTGTAAATGCTTTACTTACTTTAGCATTGATTTGCTGTAGTCATTACTCCCAAAAGTTTTTTTTCTTGTTGATGAGTTTGAACTGTTAATATTAAATGTCCAGTTGAGCATCCCTATCACCTACTAGGTAGAGAAAATGAAAACCAATAGCCAACAGACTGATTCCAAGTAAATCTCCAAGTGAAGTAAGATAAGGAATGGCAGAGTTATCGGGATCTACGTTGCGTTTCCACATCCAATGGATCATAATGTAAGCTATGTATAGCAAAGTAGCTACCTGAAAATATACATAATGCATAGATGAACTCTGAAACAATAAATTTTTGAATGAATACGTTACATTAGTTAGATATTTAAAAAAAACTTTTTGGTGGCTTCATGATCTAAGGAGTCACTCTAAGAATAGGCTGAACTGCCGATGACGGAGAGCTCGTGGTTGGATCCCAGTTGGATGTACTGAGGGTGTTTTTTTACAAAATTGTTACCCCCCTATCTCCACGCAAATATGAATACACTTCATATAAATTCAACCTTCTTTATCCCCAGCCCATTAGCGTGATTACTATATAGGCGTGCACCCCGAAAGCATAGTAATATGTGGTGCTAAAATGTTGTTGAAAACAATTGGTATTACAAATTAATAAGGGTGCTGTTTAAGAGATGAAAATGTCTACAAGTGATTAGGTATGTGGTAAGATCGAATCTATTGTATGGTAGCCTGGGTAGTGAAATAAAAAATTGTAAGCTGTGTGGCTGCATCTTATTGGGGACAGAAGAAGTGTGAGGACCTTGAACCTGAAACACTCTTTTAATCATAGCCTACCCATTAATTTACTTAAGATACAGCTATGTATAAAAGCAATTTACAAAAATATTATATCCTGAAAAATAAAAGCCACTTTTATTTAAAATCCCTCACATATTATAAAAAATCTCTTTTAGCGTATGTTCTAAATAAATGAGCTAATACATCATTAAACAAAGGAAAATTTAATGTTTTGTATTCAAACACTTTTTAAATAATTTTGAATAATATTTATCCGTGTTTTATTTCGAGATTGGTAATAACTAAATAGCAATAGTTAGCTTTTATCTAGTTAGAGCTACCCCGTGAAGTTTAGCTATTAGTTATTGTGTTAAAATATATTTTTAATCAAAAATTTGGAAAATTGTTTTTACCATTTCCCATATTCAAAAGTCATGAAATATTTTTATATTACATAAGTATAAATAAGATTAACTATCTACCTGAAGAGTTGAGGCACAGAGGTAAACAAACACAAAGAGTGGTGTGAGGGAAATATGGCCAGCCTTCATATAATTTATGGTATAGATGAAAATCAAATGACCTGGGATAACCATGAGCATCAGAACTCTTGCAGTCCGGGCGTGAACTCCTAAAAACATGGTTAAGTAGAAAAAGTATTACATACATAAAGTATAATATAATATGTTTAACCTATAGTAAAAAAGGATGTTTTATATAATTATATTATATGTTTTATATGCATTCATATTTATTCTTCCCTGTCTCCAATTCTCTCTCTCATCTTCTTTGAGAATTGTTGAATATGCTAAATTAGTGGGGCTTTTTTACAAAAATATATATTTGAGTAATCAATTATTATTTTGCATTACTTAAAAATAGGTTCATAATATTGGTAGATTTTCCTAAAAAAGCCAAACTTACTCGGTTTTAGTTCTCTTAATCTTGAAATATTTATACATATCAATAATATAATTTTAATGTGACGTTGAATGCATGGAAAAAGATCGAAATTGTAAATGTTGAAAAATTTAAATCGATGATCAAAAAATCGAAGCTAAAATTTAATAATCGTATTCTAGAAATAAAAACAGGATATTGAAATTTCTAGTAAATATATTTTGTTACTCTTTAGATATGTTTCTATCCATGTTGTATATTATGTTGCATAATGTATAGCATATATATATTTATATATATATATAAACAAGTTATTATCTATATATAAAATATATTATACATAAGTCTTGTATATGCATTCAACCTCATATATTATAAATATGTTATTTATTTGGCGTGTATACCTTATTATAATGAAATTACGAGAAAATTAAAATGTGCAAATAACAAATAAATATACAAAAATACCTCATCTGTTGAGTACAAGATCACTAAAATAAAAAGCTGGTGTGGAAAGTATTTATCATTTGTTGGCATGGAAATGAAACGGTATCAAAACTTAATAATAAAAGGACAGTAAGAAAAGTTACCCAACCTATAACTTTCCAGTTGTTTTCAATGCCTTAACTTACATTCACTGATATTTGAGATTTAAGAATCGAGTTATCGAACACTGATTTTTATATGAAATCTCTATTGTTTCAATAACATTAATAATCAAGGGGACGCGACAAAATGCCTAAAGCCATTTTCCTACAAATTGAAACCATAAGTCATTAATTTTCCTAAAGTAATTTGGCCTAAAATAATGTGCCCTAAATGCATTTGGCTTAAAGATTAATTTCACTAAAAGTCAGTTGACCTTTTATTAATTTCTGATAGAAAAAAAAATGATGTTGCTAAGTTCACCATGAGTCATTTTGACTAAAAGCTTACTTCGCAGGAAGCAATTGAGACATATGAAACAACAAAAATTGTCAAGTAAATAATATAAATAATATAACAAGTGTAATATTTTATAAACAGGTAAGAAAATATAATAGAGTATTGAAAGTGATTAGATACAATGAGAATGAATACTACGTGATATAAAACAAATCACAATAACAGTAAAACAGGCAGGTAGATAGGAATTTTATTTAAGTTGATGCAGTAAAATATTAACTAAACTTTAATTATAGTTTAATATATTAAGTGAGTTCAAAGTTTTATCTGTAGAAATTATAGTATCTTGCTCCTTGGCATCAAATATTCGAATAATAGTTTTGACATGTTTCAATATTTAAAATATCATCTCCAGGAGATACCTACTATATAACCGAAATAAAATAAAGGTAGGCATTAAAGAATAAAAATATTAATAAGAAAGAAGTTATAAAAGAAAATTATTCAAGAAGCCAAATTTTGGATTAAGGATTATGAAAAGATATTGATACAATCAAATAAACTATTGAACCAGAAAACTTACGTCACCTATGTAATGAATATAGACATAGTATTTGGTGTCACTACATGCTGTTTGACTAAATGAGAGTGATGAATAACAAGGAGTATTTATAAGATATAAAAAGAAGTTTTAGAAATAACCGAATTTTCTAGAATATGCTGAAGCATGTTTTATAACATTAAGGGTGGATAGTGTGAATGCAAAAAAAGTAGGGTGAGTAAATATACTAAAAAGGATTAGATATAAAAAGGTATAGAAGATAAATTAAGATGCTAATCTTGGTGTCCCGATCAGGTCTTACACTACGCTGAAAGGCAGGGAAAATTAGAGGAAGAAATTAAAGGATTTTTATATTTTTAGATGGCTACTTTGAAGTGCTTACAAGGGTTTGCTTTTCAGACTGTAGATCTTTATTAATGTTGGCCTTATTATTTAATAAAGCTGCTCGAAAAAGAAGTTTTCTGGCGTGTTAAATTTATTACTTGTGTTGGAGTGGTTTCATATATAGGTCGATGGATTTGGGATAGTGGTCTGATTTTTTTTATATATGTTTATTAAAAAATATTGGCTTTTATAGTAATATAAAAATTATGCTTACTAAAAAAATAGTGGTACAACTTTATATTTGTTCATCCATTGGATCTATAGTGTAACTATAATATATTAAATGTACCCTTTCCAAAAAACCCAGCCTTTGGAGTGATGAAAATGACAGTATCTTCATTGGCAAGTTTCCCTAGTTCTTCTTCCCTATGCAGTGCGGTGGAGATCCGGCTTGCCTGAACGGCCACCAAATTGCCTCCAACACCATTGATAACAGGCTGGAACACTGCAATACCTTCAAAGCGGGACACCATGAAGTCTAATATTAGTCCACCTACACTGCAATCACCAACCAGTTCAAAACAATATTAAAATTGATTATTTTTGTTACTACTTAAAACACTAAAAATAATACTATGTCATATAACTCTTTCCAAATAAATGCGAACATTTAATCCATGTCAAACTCATTTAACTTGACCAATTTATTTCTATTAAACAATTTATCTTGACCTCAGCATCATCATAAACTGTTTCCAGCTTGTGGCTGGGTCAGTTTAATACATTACCTCCATCTTCCTTTATCCTTCCACCATTCTCCATCCTTTAATCTCTCTCGCTATTATCCTCTCTCTTGCAAACTTTCTGTTATCTGCTCCTCCCATCTATTTCTTGGCCTCCCTTGTGATCTATTTCCTACATACTTCATTTCCAACATTTTCTTTGGCATTCTCTTTTTTTCCATCCTCAGTACATACCATCTCAGTCTTGCTTCCTTTACTATCGCATGTACTCCCTATATCCCCACTCTTTACCGGCTAACTTAATTCCTAATCTTGTTTCTCCTAATGACAACTAACATGCTCCTCACAAACTTCATACCCATGGCCTCCACTTTACTAGTCTCTCTTACATTCAATGTCCATGTTTCTGCTGCGTATGTGACAATTGTAAACAAAGTACGCCTTATACAACACTTCCTTACACTCCCCTATGTCTTGACCTATATCTCTCAAATAAATGGATTTATAACTTGAGTATTTTATATAATTATCTATTATTGTAGCCAACATTTTGGATTTGGCCCTAAATTACACATTTGTTAAACATCAGTAAACAAGATGATATATCAAGGAATTTCCAGCAGAGTAATATTTTCTGTCCCATCACAATGATCATGATACGTAAAGATAGAAATGTTCATATACTTGTACAAAATTCATATGAACTAAAAGTTAAATCAACTCACGTCTGATTTTGATGAAGTTAGTAAGATTATATTAGTTCATTATAAACTTCTGATTTGAAATGTAGTACGAGGGAAATCATTTTGATTATCTCGAAACTAAAATGGGTCTCTGCAGCAGACACTACGCTCTTTTTACTGTCTGATATCAAGACAAAGTATTGCAATAGTGAAAATTCCATATCAAGATTATGATGAATCTTTACGTTGTATGTGAATCCAAGCAAAAAAAAAAGGATTTACGAAAATAACTAACGATTTTGTTTAAAATGCATATCTAGGATTAGTATGACATGACATATTGTATTGGTTTTTGGACAAAAATTCGTTGAAGAGTGGCTTATTAATGGGATTTTTTTGTTAATTTGAAGTATTTTGAAAATGGCTATAACGTTCTTGTTTAAAATGTATATCCGGGGATTATGTGGTATGAAAATAAGAACTTTACATTTGATTTTTGGGTAAAAACTTGTTTATGAGAAGTTTACTGTTTCAAAATCTTTATTCAAAAATGGGTTTAACAATTTGATTCCAAATAGGTATATTGGAAGTGTTTAAATGACAAATAATACTGTTTACTTTTGTGTGGGACCAAATTATTTTGGGGTTGTTTACTGAAAATAGATATTTATAAATTTTTAATAATTTAATAATGGCTCCAATGACTTGGCTCAAAATAGATAACCTATCTGGAAGTTTTTATTAAAATATAAACAAATTGTATCTATTTGCTTTTCATATAAAACTTCATTCAATAGTAGCCAGTTCACTGATGACCGATTTTTGAAAATAATAACTACTTTTACTTTCTCATATCAAGAGAAAGTATCGTAATCGTTAAAATTTTCAACCTTAAAATTATTATGAATCCTTCATTTTATGTTAGTTTTCAATTCTGTCAGTCCCCATGTTTGTCTGTATGCCTGTCCCGAGATACGGATTCAAAACGGTCTGATGAAGTTTGTTCACATTTTTTATTTGGATTTTAAATGAAAGTTTTTTTCACTAGCTCTCAAATTAAAGGTAGTTTAATGAAATTATTTTTTTGAACTCCCAAGTTTTCGAAAATGGCTCAAATTTTTTTTTAATGTCCTTGGTTTTTGAGTCAAAATTCTTTAAAGGGTAGTTTATTGATGAGTGATTTTTAAATATTCAAAATATTTTGAAAATAACTAACGATTTTGTTTGGGGAGTGTTTTACATTACAAATAAAATTGCATGCTTTTTTGAGGGGAGGGGAAATTTGTTTAATGTTGTTGTTTACTGGCTACCTTTTTTTAAATTGGAGTAGGCCTAATTTATAAAAAAAATTGCTCTAGCAATTTGGTTCAAGATGGATATCTGTTAAGTTTTGTAAAATTTGAATTTATTTGAAAGTAGTTTTAACGATTTTGTTACATGATCAATAATAATGTATATTTATGTTTCTAAAATAGATTAAATTAAAGGTAGTAGGTAGTTTACTTATATAATATTACAGAAAATTTGAAATTTTCCGTAATTGACCTTGAAGATTGAGTTAAAAATGGGGTACCTGGGAATAGTTTTTCAAGATCAATTAAAATAAGTTTATGCTATTACAAACTATAAATAACTTTAGGGTAGTTGAATTGACTTTTTTTTAAATTTGAAATTTGCTAAAATATTTGAACTATTTGGTTTAAAATGTATATAATATAAAGTATGATTATTGTGATTAACAAGATGACGGCGTATAACCTAAACAGGTATTAAGACGTGGTGCTAAGAAAAACCAAGTTGATATGTTTGTTTTTATGAGGAAAACTTACTTAAGGGTAGTTTACTGAAAAGCTATTTATGAACATTTTCTTCCAAGCCATAATACACAACATGAGAAAGCTTGTGCTATTGTGTCGTATTAATTATTTATGTAGATTCTCTTTAGCCAATAACAAAAAGCACCAGCTTTTGTTTTGTCTGTATACACAAATAATGTTAAGACAAAGCTCAATATAAAACATAATGGGACACATATGACAATATTGCTCAAGTAGTCATGCTTCTAGTCTCAATCAGGCATTTCCAATGTACGTATATCTGTTTACAGTATCATATCCAAAGGTAATTAATGATTTGATAAATAATGCCTACGTCTTTCAACTAATACTTTTTTTCAGGTTAAACCTATACATATATATATACGTGGTATGGATGAGAAAGGAAGCATTGTAAAGGTAATCTACTCCCCTCTGTATGGGAGAAGAGTGGGAAACCATATCTGGCTTTGTTCCCTCAGGGCAGTACGAAATTTATTTCATACGTTTGATCAACTTCGATAGATTGATCTAATTGAATCAGTGGACCCAACCAGGATTCGAACCCTTTTACAGAGTTTATTTTTTGGGGATTTCTTGAAAATGAATAAAGTATTCGGTTACTTATAGTCTAGAATACAACAGAAGTATTCTACTTATTTATAAGAAGAAATAATCCGTGAGGTATCGTCTATCATCTGTGTTGTTGGATAAAAATAGAGCCGCCGTAAGAGGAAATAAGAGTAAAAAAACCTCCCTATATAGGTGTCTTCATCTTATTGACACGACATTAAGTTGATTGTTCATCAATCATTGACGTACTCTTATCAATCCGGCTCACACCTTTATCTTACTTTTATCTTGTCAGTTATAACTCATGAGTTTATAGTCCACCATTTGAAGTCCTGAAGGTCCTTAACGTTAAAGTAGGCCTATGCAATATCATTCTCTTTACAGCCCCAGCCTAACATGTATATCATCGTTTCAAAGATGTTATAGCTTGTTACATGGATCGAAGTACTAATAGCTGGGGGAATACTATTTGAACTGAGATTTAGTGAAAATGGTATCAATAATAGGGCCCCTACTGTAGCCCTTTTTTATTCTATGATTTATGAAATTTATTGAAACGTGTTTATATAGGAACACTTAATAAACGTAATTATTTAGATCTCAAGGTGAAAAATTATACAGGTTGTAGGAGGTAACAATACAAGTATTTCCAAGGATTAGCGACGCCAAATGGTGGCGCTAAGAGACGTAAAAGTTGGTGTTGTATACATCTAGGGGGTAGGCAGCTCATCAACCAGGGAACGTGTAATGTATCTCGATGAATACAGTCAACAGTGCAATGCCGCTCTGCTACGCTGACATCATCGTGTGTGTTAGTGAGGAAGTGGTGGGGATACCTGTGTTTATTTGCGTGGCATGCTGAATGTGCTATATAACCCCAAGGCGCATACAGTGCTAACTTTGACGTCTCTTAGCGCCGCCATTTGGCGTCGCCAACCCAAAGTTCAATACGTGGAAATACTGGTCTTGTCACCTCCCTACAATTTATTTATTTTTTTACCTGGGGATCTGAATAACATTATGTAGTCCTGCTAAATAACACCAAATAATACACTACCGCATGATACCGAAAATTGCACATGTACCCACTCCCTATAATCATGTTGAGTTTGATCGAGGTACAAAAAGAATTACGTTTCAGGAATGTATATATATCTTCTTTAAATACGAATAGTTTTACAAAACCAAATACCAAAGTTTGGCGCTAGATATTTAGCTCATAGAAGGGCTAGGTTACCTTCACACATCAACGATATATTTCATCACTAATCAAAGGTAAAACTGACTATTTATTAGATTTTGGCAGTGTAGCTTACAGTGGATGTGAAACATGGTCTCTTACTCTACATGACAGAATTAATTCAGAATGTTTGAAAACAAGTTTCTTAGGAAGATAATTGGTCCAAAAAGGGTTAAAGACACTGGAGAGTGGAGGAGATTACATAATGATGAGTTACATAACCTGTACTCCTCACAAGACATTGTTAGGATAATCAAATCTTGCAGATTACGGTGGGCAGGAAATGCAGCATGAATTGAAGAATCTAGAACATGTTCGGCTCTTGACTGGCAAACCCGGTGGGATAGACCATTGAGAAGACCTAGATGCAGATGGTAGGATAACATTAGAATAGACCTGAAAGATGAAGAGAGTAATGAGGGGGATTGAATAGAACTAGCTCAAGATGAGGATAGGTGGCGCACTTTTGGGGGTGTGACAATAACATTTCGAGATCATGGTGCCGTAAAGTAAGAATACTTACAATCATCAACATAACATACAGACATTTTCAGTATTGATAGGTATAGATCTAAAGTGCTTCAACCTATTTAGTTCATTTTAACGAATGTTTCATTAAATGCAGAGAGATAACGTCAAACTCTCTTTATATTAAAGATGGACAAAGTTTTGAGACACATATATTACAATCAAGTGTAATGGTATGACTTTAACATTTCTTAAAACGAAATGCTTGTTCTAATAGAAGAGTATGTACGATTTTGTGATCATACTCTAGAAATGAGACGAGGGAGAAGAAGTACAGTAGTGGATTTGATACACTTTATTGTCCTACTAATTATCTTGAGGTCTCAATTCGATATACCTATATCATCACCCCAACTATATCTGTATTTGATCATAGTTTGTGTGGTTATAGAACAGATGGAGTAGCTAAAACGTATCTGGGTTTGTTCCCTCAGGGCACTACGAAATTTATTCCAGACGTTTGATCAACCTCGATAGATTGATCTAATTGAATAATTTTGAAAAGGGCCTTTCACACTGAGTGCTTGGTGGTACATCTCGTCAAGGTGAGTCAACTGATAACTATTCATTGTAGTGAAAATATTAACACCAAAAACGTTGCGTTCACGCGTGGTTGAGAGCCATGCAGCACGTTGTGTTTTTGTCCATATATCCCGAATTGAACACAAATATGGATGCGTTGGCGTATGGTTAAAAATGACCATCACATTGAAGTGAAGTGGCATGATAAGAAAAGTTTTGAGAAAAATGCGTGATGGTTCCATTTTTAAATTCCTTAAGCATTCGACACTCATTTTAGACAATTATTGGGTCATCCGGATACATAGTTTGTTTAAGATTACAATTATTGTTGTGAACCAATCGCAATAATTGTTTTGTTGTTTAGAGCGTTTTACCTTGTTTTGGAATTTTAAGACACTACCTTAATAATAAAACTTTAATAAACATGTCAAATTAGGTTATTTAACAATAAATACTGCAGGTAGCAATGAGAATGGAGATATAATTCCGGTCGAATGTATTGAGATGTTTTTCCTCAACTATCTTTCAAGTAAATTTGGGCACATCTCTCCTAAAAGTATATCCTTCTCTCCTGTAGTGTAAACAATAATTGTTTTAATATTGCTTGGTGCTGTCCACAAAAAATATAATAATAAAAAATAATAATCGTTCTAATAAATATGATGGATACAAGTATTTTAAATGAAGTTGATTGGCTTGAAGCTTAAAAATTCAATATAAATTTTGATTAACACTGTTTAATGAATTATTTAAATATTTTAATTGTAGAGTAGGCCTTAAAATAAGATACATTTTATTATCCATTCTTGATAGCGGTATTCTAGTTCTTCTGACATGATGCGCATAATATTTGTTTGCTACGCATAAAATGTAGAAAATACCAATAAAGTGCAACTTTTTATCTTGTCTTGTCCACTGCTTCTTTAAAATTAATTGATATATTTTCACTCTCTAAGTTAGTAAAATGTAGATCACAGAACAATGAATGAAAGTATTTTATGGCAAAATGGATGAACGCATCGAAATTCAATGCATTCGGTGTGTGTACATTAATCAACGCGAAGAGCTATCTCCTAATGTCTAAGCAATGAGCCACACACGATGTGTAAGCCTTTAACAACTCCTACTCTAATAGGATGAATAGTACGAATTGTTTATTGTTTTTAGCATATGGCAATTTTGACTTCTTGTATCTAATCTGGTAGTCTATGTGTGTATACTCTTTAGCCGCTCTGGTGGCACAGAACGTTGCCCAGAGTACACCTATGGAGGTTGTCTACACGTACCCGCAATGAGATGATGTGATGATAGTTATTATGATGTTGTGGAGCCGAGCTTAAACGTAACTTAAGCCTAACTAACCAAATCCTGGTGGCCAATGGGATAATTCCCCTTGGGGAACAATCCCCATGGTATCAGCCAGGAAACGAACCCATGACCCCTAAGCTTGTAGCCAGGGGCACTGACCACCATACCATGAGGCCAATTAGTACGCAATAATTAATATATACTCTTTCTCCCTATCGCTAAGAATATGATCAAGTAATGCTTTGACTACCTAGTTGAAAATCTCAAGAAGTATAAAACTATCACTCAAACTTTTAGAAGATCAGCATAAAAGTGTTAGATTATGTATGTAAATATGATCAGCGTACATTGTAAAGCTCATAAATTGCTATATTATATAAACATAAAGGGGGGGGGATATACTATTCCTGCACTACTATACTTTGTGTGTGCTCACGGTGAAAATTATTATTTGCACCAGGATTTCAGAAAATGGGGTGTTCAGACTATGGAATCAGCTAAATAACCCTCGAGAACTTATCCCAAAATTGTTAGGGGTGCACTTAGTTTAGCTTGAAAAGTAGACATCTTACTTTGCATGGTTCCACAGTAGAGTTACAGCATACTATAGGGTCATAGTGTAGTCCATCATGGTAAGACTGAGCTTAAACAGATTGGACGTGCAAGATTGAAAGAACGTTGCATCCTTTCCTTAGTGGATACATGCTTTATACAAAATCCAATCAGATGTGAGGCATGACATGTGAAGAGTGGCAAGCAATATTTTAAAACCTAATTTGTTTAAAACTACACACTCTAGCAGAAATAATATCCTCCCTCTATAGTTTTTTGGTAAATATAAAGACACTTAAACTTTAGGTCAATTTCGGCAATTATTTGCACAAGAAATCTCTCCACCACTATTTTTTTTATATAAATTCCTCAAATTGCTGTCGTAAAACATTGAAGTAACTTTTTAATCATGTGTTCTCACTATATAATCGTCAGACCAAATATGCAATATTCTTTCGTAGTGATACACACTAAGTCTGTTTCATTGTAGAAAATGAACACTTCGTTATTCATTAGTTCACATCAACATAATGTCTAGGCTCTTGATAATTGAGTAAAAGGTTTCTGATAAAAGGTGTCATATTTGAAAAGATATTTCCTAATAAGAAATAATGTATTCCAATTTAAATTTGAAAAGCCCATCCTTGCTTCCTCGAGGATTTTAATTATTTACAATTGTTATTACCATACTGTGAAAACAACTTTGATCCTAAGCAAGCCAAAGCCTAAACAATGTTCTAACGGTCCATAAAGTCTAAGCTATAATTACAGCATACATATGTTAATTCAGTAAGTAAAATTTAGCCTTTAATATTTGGCAATATATATTTAAATATAAATGAATTTATAATAGGTACTATTGATAATAGTATGATTTTATCCTCATTTATGAATATTGTTTTTACTTCATGGTTCTTACAACAGTTTTTGTTAGCGCTGTTTCTTAATACCTATACACATTAAAACAGTTAATTGATGGTAACAGTGACTTGATTTAATTTTAAGGCAATCAAATCAAACCAACATTGTATCGTCAATCTACCCCTTAGTTAAAAGAGGAATAAACTCTATTCCTTAGAAATATATTTGTAGCCCCAGCCGAGAGAAGGGTGCTATTGAAAGCTGCGCCAATTTTATTTCCCCAAGCCATAAATGCTATTTGCATATCTACATTGATGAATTAGGGATTAGAAAGGTATAATTTATAGGAAATGTGCCCGCATTTGCATGTATAAATATTGTAAAAATATTTAGGAAAAAACAACAAAAAAACACTGGCATGGTTTTAAATCACAACCTACCCTTAGCTTGCAAGCCAGACTAGATGAGGTTGATGCCTTAAACTTCTTGCCTACCGATGCCAGTGAAAGCTGCACAAGTACTAATGTAGATACCGGTAATGTGTTTCGAAAATTTTGCGTTGGTGTAAAATCTCGGCCGGAAAGATATTTCAATGTTACTGTTTTGCAACTTTGAAATATTACCTAAAAACAAAGAAGTACAATAAAAGAAACCTTTATTAGACCTGCTTATAAGCATAGCTGCCATTACTGGAGTCCACCCACTGTGAAGAACTTCTCTGGTATGTTCATTCTTCTTGGCAATCCATACCCAAAGTGGAGTGATCAGAATGTATCCTGCAATAATTAGTGGTGCAAGCCAATCCTCTTTACCTGTAAAAAAAAATAGTTTTCAAATATTACTTGATATGTCGTTTTAATATTTATAATAATTTAACAGCCCATAAAACATTGAAATACTATGTCAATTCTTGCTACAACTCCCATATCTCTTGAAATATCAATTTAATATATTTAATTCATTTGTAATTCTTACATATCAGCCATATAAAAACTAATCAATGTAGATACAAAATAAATTTAAATAACCAACAGGATTATTTTCGTAAGTAAATTCGTTCGTACTTTGCCTTTAAATTGTTAATGTGTCATAGTATTTTTTAATAGAAGAGGTAGACAAATAATATTTTTTTTTTTTTACTAGTTTTACGCTAATATACGTTTAAAGTAAGCTATTATTTTGTTTATTCATTTAGGAAAAGTTGAAAATTATTAATAAAACTCACCTATAGCATCATAAAGAACAGTCGATATCCATGATAATAATGCAAGAGAAGTGATGTCCCCCAAACTCGCTGCGATGGGAGTTGCTACATTATCTGGATTAATTTTACAGTGTCGAGAAAATACTATTACAGCAGCTGTGATCAAACCTGAAACAAAGTTTAAGCGTGTTCCCATATATTTGTATTAGATACATGAGAATATTAACTTTTACTTGTATAAATTTGCAAATAGCTTAATTAAAATATGTATTGATGTGTAACTATAGACAGCTAAGAAAACCTGTATAGGTTAAAGTTATTAGTTAGTCAAATAATTTAACAAAGTCAAATGAAAATGTTGATACATCATTTTAAGATTATATTAAATTATTATGAGGCTTCATAATCAAATAGAATTATACTAAGCAACGTTTTAAATACATATTTTAACTACTTCGGTGGCCGCATGGTCTAACGCGCTACTATCGTATTAGACTAGACTGCCGATGATCGGGAGATCGAGGTTGGAATCTCGGTCAGGTGTACTTAGTGTGGTTATTTTAAAAGGTTTTTCCACTCTCCTTCCACCCAAATGCGGGTAAACTTCCTATAAATATAACCTACGTCATCCCTAAAACCATTAGCGCAATTAGTACAAAAGCATATAATCCGAACGGGTGGTAAGACAAGGTGCTTAAAAAATTATGTTTTTTATTATTATAGAAATATAGAAATACAGTACAATGAATACATGAAAAAATCGCTATTATTGTAACTGCTATTAAAAGGTGATCTGATCACAATAATCGATATCGGTGTTCTTACTCAAACTATACTAAGATTATGATAGAGGTAAACTTTTAGAAAATACAAACTTCTATTCAGTCAGCAAGATAAAAATTTAATATGTTATTAGCGTTGTTTTATAAGTATTTATAATATACATCAAGACTGACAGCTGCAGATCACATGACTTGATATCAACACGTGAAAGTCCGGCTCTTAACTTTTGGAACTGTTATATAGACTGTATCTAGTTATTTAGCACTGCATCTTACTATCCGTTCGGGTTATACGCTTAAGTACTAATAACGCTATTGTGTTAGGAATTGGAAAGGTTGAATATAGAGTAAGTGAACCCGCATTCACGTGAAGGGAGAGTGGAAAACCATTTAGGAGAGACCAGCCCCATTTCACCTGAGCGAGATTTTAACCTCAATCTCCCCGTCCTCGGCAGTCTAGCTCAACACGAAACTAGCGCGTCGTTAGTTAACTACACCACCAAGGCAGATTAACTCAGTTGTAGTTGAAACTAACATTTCATTACATATTAGTATATATATATATATAATTACGCATGGTATTATTTATCATTTGAATTAGGATTTTTATTATAAGAAACAAATTTCCCTTTCCTGTGGCTATTATCTCATTTTTGGCGATATATGACAGTAATATACAAAATAAAATGTAACTAAAGCATTTATAAAATGCTACATGTATCGATTTTACTAAATGTTTTAAATTTCATTATTTAATCAATTTATTATACAAAAAAATTATAAATTGAATTTCCACATGTTCATTGTAGCTGTGATACTATCTACATTTACATTCATAATATTTTGATCAATGTTGTTTCTATTTAATTTTTCTCGTCCTGAACATAGGTTGACTAGTGAGTTAGTCTTTCTGGAGATAATTTTTTTTATATTATCATTAAGAGAAATGTTTGTAATCATGAACATGTTCTGGTTCCAGTGAACGAACGTGTACACTCCGTTTGCCCTGAAGGGTAGCGGTCTTACCTTGACGTATTAAATTATGACCCTATATTGTAAGTTATATCATAGTGGAATTATCTTGCTATCTCACAGGGTAAACGAAGGGTACATATTTTTACATTAATTTACTACTCGTGTATGCAATGAGACATAACCACTTCATTTCCATGAAGTTTGATTTTAGTGTTCAACACTTCCTTGGACGTATGTAAGAAATAAACTAGATACAAGATGCGCATCATAGTAAAAGCAGCCCAAATAAAAATGAAACATTAACGTATACTAAATAAGAACATTATATTTTAACGTTAATTATAGAAAGCTAATTCATTATAAATTAACCTAATATTTAATATGTCAATCACACTAAGGCTAGGTGGAGTTAGTTTTGATTATTATGATAATCATTTAAAATCAGTTACATAAATAGCGATTTTTTCATATATTGACTGTACTTTTTTCTCTATTTCAGAATTGGTGTGTATTCCAGACAGAGTGGGCCAACATTGCTTTATTTCATTAAATTTATGATTTACCATTATATTTTAATCTCTCTACTAAGGCTACAAAAAATGTTTGGGGGATAATATTGATACCTATAGAGTCTTTATTGATATTTGTAGTGTTTGTATTATGGTTATAAGTGATATTTTTGAATAGCCTTTGATATATACAGGAAGCTTTTCACCAGTGGTGCAACCAGGATATAACTTAAGGTATCAACATCTTGAAATAAAGAGGGTCCATCTCATGAAAGTTTAGTTAGTAACTTATTTGCCTCTAGAACCAATTTTAAGGTTTTCCTTATAAAACATAAACACGTTATTCAAAATGGAGCAAATAAAACCAATATCATAACATTTTTAGATTTTTAAGGCTTTAAGGCAGGGTTCAAAAACTCACGGCCTCTGACCCCATCCAGTAAAATTGACCGGGCCATTTGTCTGCAATACTTTTATATAACTATTTGGCCTGCAATAATATACGCACACAATTATTAATCGTTTAGCTTTAGTTTTAACATAATTATTTTGAGTTATAAAAAACACTTAGAACTATTTAAACTATGTTGTATTTTTTATCATTTGAAATATTTAGTGTGGACGTTTTTATATGCGTAGTTGAACAAATACATCTTCGAGTATTTCGTTAACCCACATAAACATCTGATAAAATATAAGTTTTTAAATATATTAAATGTACATTAATGAATTTAAATATATAGCATCAAATAGCTAGTATAGACCTACTTCGGTGGGCATTCAAATTAAACTTCAGGCTCTTCTGGTCAAGTTTTTATATGGCGAGGAGGTTGAGGGTTCAAATTCCAACCGGGTGGATTTACCAAAGTTAAGTGAAAAATCTTGCAGCTCATCAGGTTCTTCTAAGTTGATTGAAATTGAATGTTTTAGAATCTCTTGATCATCTATTTTTCCTGAGTCTAGTCGGTTGTTAGATGATTCAAATATCTGTTTGCTGGAGCACTGAACAGTCTCTTGATCGCTATTTTTATATATGTTATTTTCTGAAAGGCGCACACTTTTTCCAGCTTGAATTTGAATTTCTTTCCCACGAGTCTTTGATTTGGGAAGATCACGAGAGCGAGCATCCTGTAGCACATGTACAAATGCATCAGTCCACGACTTTTCTTGATCACCTTCCCATTTATTTTTTAATCTTGGAGACAATTTTATTCCGACCCAGGGGTATAATTCCTGATGCTATGAATCTTGAGGCTTCAATTAGTTCAATGGTTTTTTCAACAGTTTTGGAAACTCAGATTTAGGGAGCACACCATATTTTTTTTCTTTTACATTCATCCAGACGTTTGCGCCATGCTGCCTTTAAGGGCCTGAAAAATGCGAAATCCAATGGTTGGCATAAGTGTGTAGAGTTTGAAAGCAAAATGATGAATCTAGCATCCAATTGTTCAGACATTATTATAACTGCTAGGGAAAGATTACTTGATAATTTGTCACAAATATTAACCTTAGGTCTTTGTAGTTTCCTAAGGAAAGGCACACATGTGGTTAAAAACTACTCTTCAAATATAGCCATGTCAAACCAGCCACTTGGGTTTCTATTGTATCAAGCTCCTTCTATCCATGTTGGATAGAGATGAATGGTTCTATATACAGTGTAGGGTGGCATTATTTCACCACAAGCTGAAGCCGCCAACATAACCGATGTGCTGGTCTTTGGTGTGTCTTTTATTAGCTATGGGTACTTAACCCCTCTTTTACAACTACCCTAGTTTTTCCCGGATCATCCCAAAAATTGATCTCATCAAAATTGATTATATTAGAAGGTTGTATATCAACAATAGCCTCTTCCAAGTTTTCAAAGTATTCTGTCAAAACATTTATATCTACAACAGCATGAACTCCCTTGATACTTTCTCCTAAGTACAACGTGAGATTCTTGTTTCTAGAAAGAAATCTTCGGACCCATTCAATTCCTCAGCAATTGTTTTTAAATTTTGATACGCTCCTGCCACAATTTAAATAGCCCTGCACAACAAGCTGAACATCAATCACTCTTAAAGGAAACCCCCACTTAGCACATTGTAAAAGTCCTTCACAAAGTGTTTATTCCTCTTCTTTTAACAATACTGGCTACCCTCCAGGAGACCTAACATTGCCACTGTGTTTCAATCTATCGCGCAGGGTACTTTTTGGCTAATTACATTTCTCAACTGCATCTCTAATAGACATTTTATTTACTTTAACATCATTAACGGCATTTTCAAGGTTATCTTTCATTTAGGCTATGTACGGATGACCTACAAAATCTTTGTATTTTCTTGGCATGTCCAAAGTCAACCCATGAATTCCCTAAAAAAGGTAAAAAGGCAAAAAAAAGTTTATAAACAAGTTTGGCCCAAATCTAATGTAAACATTTTATTAACTGCTAACCATCAAATTCAATATAAAAATTTCCGTAACTATACTCTGAAACTATTTACCGAATTACTAATTATTATAATCATATTTAATTCTGTCTACCTTGTGGTTAGACTTAAAAACATTCCACAGTAAGTTTTAGAGAAAGAAAACAAACGAAAATAAGATGCCACATAAATGACTGTTAGCTCTTGTTTGAAAATCGATTGTAAATTGTAGTTGTTTGATCATCAGCATGGTGCTAATACTGCCTACGTGAATAATAGAAGGGCCATCCGAAGCCTCTACACATGTCCGGAGACAACCCATTTTACGCTAATAGATAGTTTCCCACATTCCCTTCAGCCAAATGTGGTTGCATTTCTTCTAAATCGTATCTTGCTCATCCCTTACCCACTATCAAGGGTTGTAAGATGCACTACCAAAACAAAAACTTAGAATATATTCAAGCAAACATGTTTGTATAGGTTGTGACACACAACACACCCCGAGTTTGTAAATCTGGCCCTTTGGCTAGTTTTAAATTGATACCACTGTTATAAAGGGAGTAAGGTAATATTTCCCCGTACCTACCTTCTTTGCTTCTATTGGTTTGTCATCCTGTAGCTTATGTTAATCAATTGGGTTTAGCAAGCTAAAATAATACACAATCTCCCCAAATAATGATACACCTCTACCCAAATAAACCTCTACATTATTAAAATATTAGCCCCACCACCTCAACTTACCATATATTTTCCAAATAATGACTTCTTGCATATTCTCACTAAAATTTGGATCGTACTCATGGCCGACATCAAGTATAGATTCATCAAGCTTGGCCTACCCTACAGGGCAACGCCCATAAAACTAGCTTATATCTCAAGATGGTGTCAACAAGTAGCACGTGGCTGAGCCGTCTATGGAACATGAGCTAACTTTGACGTAGAGACGTAGCAATGAGTCATGTTTGTTCCTGTTCTGCACATCCCTTCAAAACTGGGGTCATTGCACGAATGCTGCTGCGTGGCAGTCATCCGCAGCACTATTTTATTTTGTTTTTGTTTCGTAGGCTGGGTCATTCTGTAGATTTCTTCAGCCCTATGAGATGATGTGATAATGATAGGGATAATGATTATGGGTGCCAGTAGAAGTCTTAAACCTAACTTAACCCTAATTAACCAGAACATGGCATTCATAGGAACAATTCCCCCTCGGGAAATATATCTATGGTACCACGCAAAATTGAACCCGGATCCTCTATAAAAGTAGCCAGGAATGCTGACCACTAGAGACTAGACGAAGAGATCGATCACCCGGTGGTGGATTATTCCTGAACATAGTCGAAGCTTTGAGCTAGATGCATCAAAACCTTTCCCCCCTCCCCTCTATACGTCTAGTTTCAGCCACGTTTTGTATATAAACTGAGGTCCAACCCAAGAGAAGACGATTTTCTGCATATACTTCTATTAGGATACTCCTCGCTTGAGAGGGAGCCATTATAGTGGTTATATTATTCAAAATTATTAATTTTGGCATAAATGAAGCTTCGTTGTTCTTATTCAAAATTCTTTTTCGGCCTCTTAAACCTGTAACGGATTAGGTAAGTTTTGTAACCATGTCTCAGGATTATGCAAGTCCTTTTATTTTTTACGTTAAGGATAAATGTAGATGTTTTAGTTGCTTGGATTAAGTGACTTAAGTTTTACAACAATGTATCTGGACTCTTTATTTTCCTATTTTTTAGACTTTTAAGATAAATGAATATGTTTTGTTCACTTAGAAATATGTGACAAGTTTTGAAATCATTCTGGACAAAGTAATGAAAAGGGAAGTAGAAATTAATACCATCATTGAAGTAGGAACTAAAGTTAATGACCTGGCTTTTGCAGATTATATAGTGTTGTAGAAACAAACCAGGATAAAGTTAAGAAAATGACTATGCTTCTTATGGAAAAGTTAAAGTAAGAATAACTAGAGATTAAAAAAAAACTACCTTTTTGTGACGAGGGATGAAAGTACAGCCCAGTTTATAAGAGAAAGGTGCTAGTTTTTAGAGAATAAAGATTTTTAATTATCTAGAAACACTAATGAACAGTTAAAACAACATGGAAGAAGAGATTCCTGCCATAATTAAAGTAGCAACACCTTGTTTCAATAGGGTTAAAAAAAATTTGAAGTCCAGACTACTGTCAAGGAGCACCAAAATTAAACTTTACAAGGCAATTATCAAACCTGTATACAAAATCTAGAGAGCACAGTCGTGGATATTAACTATAAGAATAAAAGAAAAATTAATCTCTTTTTATTTAGCACTTTGTCTTACTACCTGTTCAGGTTATACGCCTAATCTTACTAATCTAACTTTTTAAATAGATGTATAGCCCCGTCCTACAAAGCAGAAGATGGAGAAGTGAGAAAAATAGAGTGTTTAACCAACTACCCAGGGAAATATATTTAGTTTCCATAGTTAAAACCCACCTCGGTGGCGTGGTTGGCTAACGCGCTAGTCGTGTTGAGCTCGACTGCTGAGGACGGGGAGATCGAGCTTCGAATCTCGGTCGGGTGAACTAGGGGTGGTTTTTCCTAAATGGTTTTCCACTCTCCCTCCACGCAAATGCGGGTTCACTCCCTTTAATTCAACCTTCCCAATTCCTAATCCACTAGCGTAATTAGGACTTAAAGCGTATAACCCGAACGGGTAGTAAGACGTGGTGCTAAATATTATTATTATTAATCCATAGTTTAAAATTATAATAATACGGAGGCTAGGTCATATACTACAATTATAAGACAATAAACTGCACAAAACTGTGATTAATGTTAAAGCAGATGGAATAAAACCTCCAGACAGGCTAAAGAAGAGCTGGAGGTTTGGAAGTTTTGGGTGCAACAGAAGAGATGGTGGAGAACAGAACGAAATTGAATCAGCTGACACGTGAGGCTATGAACCGAATACGGTTCGTGGAGCCATAAAGTTGAAGTGAATATAAGTTACATAAAAAGTTTAATCTGATCGTGGTGGAATTAACATGGAAATTACTATTCAATGAACCTACACTCTTATGCAAGGATACAAACTTGAGTCCAAACCTTTCAGGCCACGTTAACATAACTCTGCCAGTGACTTTCTAAGTTAACTCAAAATCTTGAATTTCAAGTTTTAAAAGTCCCTCTATTCACTTAACTTATTTGACTTGCTTGAACTTGACTACTCTACTACTACTTGGCTAGGCTCGAAGAGGAATTTTTATATCCAAAGGGTAGTCTAAAAAAGCGCCCATCTGAAAATATGTTGACATTCTAGATGCTATGTATTTATTATTAATTATAATATAATAAATTAAGATATTTACTATTAGTAAAATTCGCTCTTAGCTTTAACAAAATGTTCCAAGTTAATGTTGTTATTGAAACATAGCATCTAGAATGTCAACATATTTTCAGATGGGCGCTTTTTTAGACTACCCTTTGGATATAAAAATTCCTCTTCGAGCTTAGCCAACATTCATTTTGTTCTGACGCCTCTTTGACCGCCGTTGCACAATTTAATCAATAATTACAAAAAATACACGAATTTAACTAGCCAGTACCTCAGTCCTAATTATAAATTTTCTTTTTAACAAATAAGTTTAATATAACTTTAAAGTTATAGTTCAATTTGCTATTCAAGCTTATATTAAATAGTGTATGGAGTTTCTTACCAAGTACAAAGCTTGCCAAAGACGAAGTGACTAGACTGCTAGCACATAACAAGAAGGCGTGGTCCAATTCAACACTGTAACTTTTTATTCCTCCCATCACAATTGCTACTACAGAGCCCAGGAAGCCTACAACGATGGCTTGACACTGAAAGAACCAAAATATTGTTTTTTTCAGTATTTAATTTCAAGTTACATTTTTCAAGTTTATTTTAGTTAGCCTTTAAGTTATTAACGATTAAATATTTACAGAAAAAATAATTTTTAAAAGCTTCGGCAACCACCAAAAACCAGGTTTTCAGATAGGGAAAACTTAGGAACTAGCAAATAAAAATATACCATAACGGTATTACAAAACTTTAAAAAAATACTTGAAGCTTTTGATAAGTCAGTTGCATATTTCAAACTTATTATAAAATGAACTTACTGCTTATATTGATGGATAATTTATTACAAATAACGATACAATGATAGCTTAGGGGTGCAAAGATAAATCCATTAATGATCACTTATGAATTAACCAGTTGTTTTATAATTCCACCTTTGTGGTGATTTAGGAGCATTTTAGTTATGCAAATATAACTAAATTATCACTAAAGTGCACTAAGGTGTGTTAGGGCCTCATTAGGAGTGAGTAAATAGTGAAATAATCACTTAAGTGTACATGTCTAGGATCACCTTTGGGGCATTATAAGTACCTTATGTGTAGAGCCCGGATTTTTATGTAATTACATATTTCTATACTGCCAGTTAGAAATATGAAAAGATAAATGTCGGTGAATTAGGTTGTTTGGGACAGTATTTCAATTTTAATTTTACATATTTTTACATATTTATACTAAACTCTATATATTTTCGATAACACTACAAAAAATTACATATTCTGAATGTTTTATAATAGTGCCATTATTTGTATTTCTTTTTGGGGGCAAAATACTTTTAAATTGTGTGGCAATAATGTTCAGTCAACCTGTACTGCCATACAGTCATGTGTCCATTGAAGGGATGTATTTGAGAAAAGTCCAAGTCAGGTATCCTGGTTCGTCAGAGAGGATTATAGTTGTCAATGTAATTTTGTGTCTGGTGGGAGGGTAATGAATGCGGCCTTTACAGATAGTGGCTCCACAGCAGCACGCCTCCCGTATGGTTCTCCAGTTGTAAAAAGAATAATTATCCTAAATCTGATTAGCTCATTTTTCCGTTTTTCTTTGGTCAGGAGAAAAAATGAGTTATGTGGAAAGTCAAAGAACAAATGATAAAAACAGAACCCAAAATCAATCAAGGAAATTTAATTTGAAGTTTATCACCATAATACGGCGCATAAAACGGTATTTTGAAAAGCATTTAAAAAGTGCTCTTCACACCCGTAATAATTAGCTACTGTCTTCTAAGAAGAGAGTTTTGCTCACTCAGATGCAACCTTCCTCTTCGCAAAATGAATTCTTTAAAGACCTGTGCAGTGCAATGATAGCAGCTAATATTCCATTGCATAGACTTCAAGTCCCACAGTTTCACACATTCTTGAAAAAGAATGTCAAGAGAAATGTTCCATATGAGTTCACACTCAGAAAAAACTACCTGCATGTATGTTACAAAGAAATTATGGAAAACATAGGAAACTAAATTGGTGGCTCCTATGTTTCTGTTGCTGTTGATAAAACAACAGATGCCATAGTACGTTACATAGCCAATCTCATTGTAACGAAAATTATATTATGAAGCCCCATCAAAACCATTTCTGATCAACTCGAATGTGCTAGAGCAAACTAATCACAGAATGATCGCAAGGTTCGTCAATGATGGACCCAAAGTGCTATGGCCGAAGAGTGTGTGCGAAAAGAAGATGTTAGTCATGTACTCAGATGCCACCGCTTACATGATAAAAGCTGCAACGGCTCTCGAAGTCTTCTACCCAAACCTGATTCATTTTACGTGTTTGGCCCATGCATTATAGCGTGTTGTTAAAGTAAGAGGTAACTTTCTAAATGTAAATAAGCTGATATCTACAACTAAAAAAGTGTTCATGAAAGCCCCACAAAGAATTTAGGTTTACAGAGATTATCTCCCAATAGTGTCTTTACCCCCAAAACCAGTGCTTACAAGGTGGGGTATGTGGGTAGAAGCAGTGAACCTTTATCGTGATCATTTCGAAGAAGTCAATACAGTAGTGAATACATTCCCATAAGAATAATACATTCCCGTACTTGAATCTCAGGATGACTTTCAAGACTTGAAAGTATCTTCTTGTGCTTACATCAAAAGCAACTTCGGCTGGTTACCAAGTGCCACCAAGAACCTAGAATTATCGGGAATCTTTCTTCAAGAATCAATTAATTTAATGGAAAATGTAAGAAAGAAAATGTGTGCAGTTCCAGGGTATACAGGAATAAAAGTATAAGCAAAAGTCCAGTCTTTATTGAGCAGAAGCCCGGGGTACTCTAAATTTGTGTGTGTGCTCTAAAAGCTAAGTGGTAAAGCTGTTGATCCACCTGAAAAAAATTCTGTAGGAAAAATTCCTTTATTCAAATACGATCCCGTAACTTCTTGTGATGTAGAAAGAAGCTTCTCCTCATATAAAAACAATTTATCTGATAGAAGAAAAATATTGAATTTAGAGAATATTGAAAAGTGGTACCTCACTAGGTAAGTAATTCACTGTGCTTCTAAACAGGATATGTGCTAATCCTGAATCCTCATTTGGACATGTATTATATTTTAGTTGATTAGTTTCAATGAAAGTTTGTAGTATTTTTATGGTTTCTAAAATTGGTTATAATGCAAGTTATTTGAAGTCTATTAATGGGAAAATTATTTGATGTAAAACAAACTAATAAAGCAATAAAACTAGCAAAAAAATTAACTGAATTTGGGTATATTTTGAAAAGTGTTTTTCTATTAATTCCTTCAGAAATTTGCAGCTATAAAAATAAATTGTGTTCAATAATATAGTAGTATGTATTATAAACGAGGTTCAATAAGTGTTGATCAATGTTACACATTTTAACATTATTACATATTTTACTACATTTTTAACTTATTTTTATACAGATTTATGTACAGATTTTTTAGGTTAATACTACATAAAAATCCATGCTCTATTTATGAGTAAGTGGTACCTCAAGAACAGCTCTAGGGGTACAAAAATCACTTAAATGTTAACTTTTAGGAATAATTATAGGTGTTAGAAATATTTTTGGTGGTCTATCTAATACTTTAAAGATTGATTTAATATCCTTAGTTTTGATTTATGGCAGATCCATAGTAAAGGGGGGGAGGGGCAGCAGAAGCGGCCACTCCAGACATCAACCTAGAGGGGGGGCACCATAGAGGCGTAGATATTTTTTTAATAATTGTAAACATGACTTTAATTCTGTGACGGGCAAGTTTTTACAATCTATGACTGTAGAATAGTTAAAGGCCAGTGAAAAACTCAGAAAATAAATTTGATAAGGATCTGGATGCTACATAAATGGAGGGGGAATAGCTAGTTCTAAGTTTTAGGCCGATCCTTTATTTAAAAAGTCAGGATTTTTCAAAAGAAACCTCTCGTAACCTTTTAAATTTAATCCACCAAATATCTCTAGCCACTTCTTTTCCAAACTTAGTAAATTGAGTTCAGCTTTACAAATTATTAATGTATCTGGTGAAAGAGGTTTTAGTAAGCTGAATATAATAAAACATGTCTTAAGGTCATCAATGGATAAAGAGAGGTTAAAGCACCTGTCAATTGAAAAAAGATATTGCTAAAATTATTAATTATGATAAAATAATTAATGATGTTGACACTGTTTTTATTTTTTATTTTCTAGCACTGAATCTTATTACCTATTGAATGCATACGCAGACTTATTTATTATGATAGTGAGTTAGGGATGAGGAAGGTTGAATATAGATTAAGTGTTACCACATTTGCATGTAGGGAGACTGGAAAACTATTTTAGAAAAAACTTCAGTACACCCGACAAGGATTAGAGGCCTGCTCTCTCTTTGCCATCAACAGTCTAGTCTAACACGAGAATGATGCCCTAGGCCATGCGGCCACCGAAGTAGGTTGCGGCTGTTAAAGTTATAAAGGTGAGTTTGTAAGTACAAAATCATTCTATTAAGCATATTTTCAAACAAATCTTAAGTATACATATTTTTTTATTAATTCATAAGTAGTTGAGGTACCAATTAATAATTATAAATAAAAAGTATTCTTAATTCAATCTATTTACAATGATGTTTTTTATTTCTTCTACAACCGCTTATGGAGCTCATATAATCACCACAGGATATTGTCTAGGATTACCTATATAAGTCAATTTTTATTGAAAAAAATCTTAAACTATGAGTAATATTTTATATTTACAAATTTAATATTTTATATTACTTAATACAATTATCAAATTATTGCAAGAAACAATAATTTTAGCAATATTTTTACTATACACGTATTTTATTATATCTGCAACAGGTATACAATAAAATGTGACACCGCCAACTGCTCCACTGAGACTGAGGGTTAGGGAGGGGTGCCAATTTTATTGTTTGCCCCGAGTACCAATACCACCTATAGCTACGGCCCTGGCTATGGATTCCTAGATATGGCGTTAGGGTTATAGTGGTAAGCATCACTTGACCAACTATAGTATCACTATTGCATAAGATATTCCTTACTTTTAACACCATTAGAAATGCATTTGGTTTAACTTACTGGGGAAAATAATGTTAAATTGCCTTAATTTAAGTTGCCTTAAGGTTACATTAAGGGTATAATATTTACTTAAGAGATAAATATTAGGTTGACTAGAAGTGCATGTTTCAACTCTATCTCAAAATAACCTTAAGGATGGGAATATAAATAACAAATAAATGGCCACTTGAGGATTTAGTGGTGCAATAAAGGTAACTGAAAGTTAGAAAATCAGGAGTTCAGTAAAAAACTAGCTCAGAGAAGTAAAGTACCACACTGTTCAAAAGAGTGCAGATTTGGTTCAAAGGACAAGAGATAAATAAGCTACGCTTATTATTTAGCTACAATATGTGTTAAAATAGGGTGCCAATAGACATATTGGTTAAACTCGTATTTGCCAATAAACTAGTGTCAGTTAATCTTTCTTAAATGCAATTGAATTTGGAATGGGTTCCAATTTAACAATATTAAACATGTTTAAAAATATCCACTTTGTTGATGACAGGTAGATAAGCACCATAATATATATAAAACACACATATAGCCTACATATATAAATACACACACTTCATTTGCCCATAAATGTAGTAATCATACAATCTCACCTTGACTTTAAACTCCATGGCCCTATATTAAAAGTTACACCACAGTGGAACAAAACGAGGTAAGTCTGCTTCTTTTCAGAATTAATCAAGTGTGTGTGTGTGTGTGTGTTTTGTGTATGCGTGCATATGTATGTATGTATGTATGTATGTATGTATGTATGTATGTATGTATGTATGTATGTATGTATGTATGTATGTATGTATGTATGATATATATGCATATATATATACATCTTACACATATCTCATACGTTCATAAATATACATAATATATCTATATATGTATATATGTACATAAACAATCATGTATATATATCCATATATACATATTTTACATATTATATAAGCAAACATATAAACATTATATGTTTAATTTAGATCTGTTTAAACTAAACGCTATTCCAATGTTTTTTATTTTATTTTATTCCTTTTAAATTACAATCATCTAATAATTTTTCTATTATTCGCACATTTATAAAGATAACATGACATTAACAATATGATATGGTTATAGTACATTCCTATGCAATCGTTATTATATTTTAGATTATCACAACTGCAACTAAGTAAACTCAAGATTTCGTGATACGTATAGAATATATGTTAATACATATAATACCTGTATTAATGTAAGGTTCCCAACAATCATACTCCATTGTTGCTTTGGGGTGTCCATATGACCAAGGTTAGCTTGGGTAGAAAGCCGTGAAGCTAATGTCATTTCTAAGTTGCCTTTCAGCCCAAGTAATGCTGGTACTAGAATAACGATTTCTGTAATCACTTCAAAAACTATCCAATGCTGAAACAAAAAGTTCACAATTTATCTTTGAAAGTAAAAATACAATGAATACAATGACGAAGCGTTTAGTAATGTACGGGAGAACAAGGATTATAAAATCTGAACTTGTCGTATGTTTTGTAAGGTTATATTATATTAAGTAAAAACAGCTAATAAAAAATGTTTCTAGTAGATAGGCTATTACAAACGCTTCTTAAACGATTGTTCATAATTATAAGTGGACAAAGTGTATGTTCCCTTACCACACTCCTCACTTTGTCCAAATGAGCCCTAAACACAATTATTAATAAAAACAAATCAGATAGTGTAGTAAAAATCTTGCTCAGGGGTTCTTAACAGGGGATATGAGAACCAAATAATGCGGGTTTGTATGAGACTCGATTTCTGAGCAGTTTTAAAAATAAATTGTTAAATTAGAGTAAATTATCACCACTATCATCAATATGGATTAAGGCGGCGAGGTCGTTCAATTACCATCGGTATTAGATGTCAATAATAAAGTAAATCCAAGATATTTAAGTCTTTTAAGTCATACTGGTACCGAATACGACTGGTGATGATGATTTTGACAGTCTTGCGAAGGCGGTTTAAGGGTATATTGGACAATCCATTGGGGGGTTATAATCGTAAAAAGATTGAGAACCCCTGGTCTAGTTCTCCAAATAATTCAACTCTTAGTATTTTAACAATGTGCCTCGTGTCACAGAGCAGAAAGTTAAAATAACTTTTCCTATATTTATGTATTTAATTACGTTGCAAATTTTTTCTTCAAGCTATGAAAGGAGACAAATTATTCATCGAATAAGATAAAGGAAAATTTTTCAATGGTCATCAATGCCAAATTTTTCTTGTAAATTTTGAATGCAACTATAATTTTATATTTTCAATTCCATCAAAAAGAAGACTTATTGGGGATACTTTAAATATTGACAGTATTTATATTTACTTACAGAGCCTAAAACTAAATACGATTATAAAACACATTTATATACTAATTATTATTATAAAATTAATAATATTATTTTTTATTTTTTGGAATATGCTTTTTCAGGCTATACTGCACCATGATTGTGCAAGCATAGGAATAAAAGAGAAATGACAGTAATTTTTGAGCCTAGAGTATTTCTAATTCCACCCGTCAACATCTTGTAATTCATGTCAAATAGTCACAAACAATAAGTAATGTAGGTGACCTGGTGGTCTAGGGGTAAGGTGTCAGACTTCTATGCTGGTGGCCGGGGTTCAATCCTCGGTCCCGGCAAATATTTATCTGATTACCAAACCCTTCCTTCACCTCTGAAAAGACATCTTGTGAATGTGGGGAATACCAGGCCTCCACCGTGGTTCGGATTCTACGTTAAACTGTAGGTCCTTCATTTCATCTCACAATCACCCTACCATTACACATTAGCGTAAGTGCGTATAACCCGAACGGGTAGTAAGACGCGGTGCTAATAATAATAATAATAATAATAAAGTAATGTAGCCCAAATATCTAATATCAGTTTCAACGTAAATTTTCAAAATAGTAGTAAGCACAACAATAATCTGGGCATCTAATCTAAAAATTTAATACCTCACCACATAAACATAGTGGAAAAAATGCTTTTATAACCATTATGTACAAAGATCAATCACCCTCATATTAAAACGGCTTCGCTACAACAGTCAACAAAATGGGGCGAAATTGGTTTAACACGATACTTATAATCAAGGAAGTAAAAAGCTAGTTTTTCTGGGGGAGCTAGAAAATTAAAAGTATCTATCAAATTCCAAGGGGAGAGGGATACGTCCCACATTGACTTCCTCCTTTATACGCCTTTGCTTCGATAACGCGGTTGAAGTGAAGCAATATAGAATATGATTTTGTTTAGCTCAGCGCTCTACACACGCCAGTAGTAGCCTAGCACTTTGCTCTTTATTTTTTGCAGGTTGAACGCGATTCACAATCTATGTTGCCGATCACTCAGAGGTGAGAATATAGTTGTATCACATTTGTTTCTTCAATGACTTGCGTGATATTCGTGTTGTTTTGAGTGTAATCATTTTAATAGTAAAAATAAAATTTGAATATAGGCGATGTTGAGAAATGATACCGGAACACGGGAACCAAATCTTTACCTTTGGTGTCTCTCAAAGGATGGTGATGGCGTAGCTATGAATGTCATTGCATAAATTTCTATCGATGAAGACTTTCAACTGGTGGTCATCTCCACAGTAATAATAATTACTAGTTCCTCTGTCCAGCCAAAAAATCTCGAAACCCAGAAGACCAAGGAAGATGAAATTTTGCAGACAATTATCCCTAAACCATAAAGGGTGCAAGAATATTTGGTCACCCAAAATTCCCATGAGGGCCCCTAAGCTGAGGAGGTTTCCAATAAAACACAAAATCGAAATATCTCAAAGTCCAGAAGACCTAGAAAGATGAAACTTGTTGGGAAGGTAGGCCCTAGCCCAGAGGAATGCAAAAATACTTGGTGACTTAAAATTCCTTTGGAGTCCCAAAAATAGAAGAATTTATATTTAAAAAAATCAAAACATTCTTGAAGCTCAAAATAAATAGCAATCTTAAATTTTTCAGGTGAGTAGCCACTAGCCTATAAGAGTGCAGGAATTCTTGGTGACAGAGTATTTCAAAGGGGGCCCAAAAATAAGATTTCCGAAAAACCAAAGTCGAAAATATTATAAGCTCAGAGAACCTAAAAAGCTTTAATTTTGCAGACAAATAGCCCTTATTCCAAAAAAGTGCAGGAATATTTGGTGATAGAAAATTCCCAAAGGTTCCGAGATGGGTGGGGAGGGGTTTCCATAGAAACAATGTCGAAATTCTCTTGAAGCACAGTAAACCTAAAAGCTGAAAATTTTCAGGCAGGTATCTCCTAATCCAAACAAATGAAAAAATACTTGGTGACCAAAAATGTACATTTGGGTTTGAAAAATAGATAGTTTATATAAAACCAAAGTAAAAATATTATCGAGATCCAGAAGAGCTAGGAAGTTGAAATTTTGCAGGCAGGTAGCCCCTAGCACATGAGGTTATAAGAATACTTGGTGACAAAAAATGTCAATGGGGACCTCCAAAACGGGGAATTTACAAAAAAACAAAGTCAAGAAAAATTTCGAAGCTCAGAAGATCTAAGAAGCTGAAATTGTTCAGACAGGTAGCCCTTAAACATAAAGGCAGCAGAAATAATTGGACACAGACAATACTCAAGCTGGCCCTTATAATAAGGGGGGGGGGGGGGGGGTTAATAAA
>CABFVZ010001225.1:205278-227608 GCA_902151445.1 Timema monikensis
AGGTTTACTGAAAAACAAAGTCAAAATATTCTCGAAGCCCAGTAGACCTAAGAGACTGAAATTTTTCATCCATTTATCCTCAAACCTAAAAGGCTGTAAGAATATTTGGTGACCAAAAGATGTCCGTTGAGGCCTCCAAAATGGGGGGATTCTAAGAAACCAATGTCAAAATATTCTTGACGACCAGAAGAGCTAGGAATCAGAAATTTTGTGGGAGCATAAGAGTGCAGGAATACTTGGTGAAAAAAAATTCTAATGGAAGATTTCCATAAAACCAAAGTCAAAAAAATCTTGAAGTTTAGAATAATTAAGAAGCTGACATTTTGAAGACAGGTATCCTCTAACAAAAAATGGTGAAGTAATATTTGGTAACCAAAAAAACCCAAAGGGCCCCCCAAAATTGAGGGGTGTTTTTAGAAAAGCTAAGTCAAAATTATCTCAAAGCCCAGTAGACCTAGAAAGTCGAAATTTTTCAGGTAGGTAGCTCCTAGCCCAAGGGTGCAGGAATATTTGATGGCATACTTGTGGACCCACCCAAAATGTTTTTCATTTCAAAAGAACTAAAATATGTTGTATATAGGGATATCTTTAATTGAGGGACAGCTTAACCATTTCTGTGAAGTAAATATTTGATCTTATATAAAATCTTTAATTGAAATGCTTATTCCAGATTTTGAGTGTCACTAAAAACAATTCCCATTCGCAATGATTGTCCAACAAATGCTAATGAGACATATTACACGACCGTAAAAATGAAGCCATTGATTTACAAACAGGTACTATGCTAGTAAAATAAAAATTATGACATTAATTTTCTACCAGCAATGACGACGAATACATTTTGTGTGGATTTTCTGTGTGAGTGTGTGTGTAACTTATTTTAAACTAAATTATTTTGTTTGGTGTTTTGTTACAACAAAATTGAATAAATAGGTTCGTATCAAAAATAATTTTTATTCTAATGAGATTGATCTCTGAGTTTTGCCTAGTACAATTTTGCACTAACGGCATTACTTACTTGGTGAATTTGAAGCTATTTTTCATCTTGGCATCATAACTCGACGCATCTAAGCACTTTAAGTCATATCACACTTAGACTCGTATGGAATAGAAAGAGAGAATAAAATGACAAGTCCATTCTGCAACACCTCTTGTTTATCTGCTGATAACTCTTTCCATCTTACACTGACGAGTATACACGCTCATTCTACAATATGCGTCTGGACAATATCAAATTACATTTCAAAATAATATTTTGTTTGTTTTCTATTCTTGGACTTTTTAATATAAAACCTAAAGGAAGATTCCTACAGGTCATTTCATGAATAAATAAAATTTTCTGAGTTGTGGACGATTAAAAAAAAATACTTACAAGCAACTTCGAGTTTAAATAAATAATAATGTTGTGACAAAGTAAGATTATTTATAAATTTATTTAATAATTTATGATTTTGGTTTCAATGTTGTATCTTTAAAACTCGCCGGATGAAACGTCAACACATTAACATGGGAAATAAAACCTTGACTTATAATAACGTCACAGGTAGGCTACTTCGTTAAATGATATTTCCCCGTGTTATATGATGGCTACCTCTATTCATTATAAACACCATGTTACCTATAATCACTCATATCTAGTTTGCGAATAATATTAATTTTATTTATATTTATTTATATAGCGCACTACCCATATGGGTATTAAGATGCGGTGCTAAATAAATAAATATATATATATATATATNATATATATATATATATATATATATATATTTAGTTATACAATTAATTTTACACACTAGACATAATAGAAAGAACAAGAGAGTTACCTGTACAAGATCGAGTACGAGACCAGCACCAACCATTCCAAAGCCTGCGATAAGAAATGGAATAAAAACTTGGACAGCAATTGAAACATAAGTTTCGCTGTATTCCATGTTTGATGAAGTGTTAATCTTTGTCTCAGCCACAACATCAGGTAAACGGCCATTTTCTGGATCGTCTAAGAATGTTACTTCAACATTTCCTTCGCAAGGCATTACGTCACCATCCATAGACATTGGCAAATTAAGTGTAGTAAATTGTTTTGTCATGTTAACAGTGGATACAGCTGTCCTATTTCCAAAATGTAACCTGAAAACATGCAAAATAATTAACAAATAGCATAGGTATCTATCTATACTTTAATCATTGTTTTATTAAATATTGCATAGCTTAAAGTCGTCGTCAATTAACCATAATCTATTTGCAGATGTTAAAATTTTAACCAAAATTTTTATAATTTGAATTCTGAGCTTAGATGAACCTAAACATTGTATTGTCCAACATATTTTGTTATGTGTAATGGTAGGGTGATTGTGATATGAAATGGACGACCTACAGTTTAACGTGGGATCCGAACCACGGTGGAGGCCTGGCATTCCACACATTCATAAGTTGTGATTAATACAAGTATTTTCAGAGATGAAGGAAGGGTTGGGAAGTCAGATAAATCTGTGTCGGAACCGAGAATTAAACCCCGGTCCGCCAGCACAGAAATTCAACACCTTACCCCTAGACCTCCAGTTCACTTTGTTGAGAGAATTTTAAAACATATATTTGATATTTCGTTATATAGTTTGCATTAAGGGGGAGTAGGCCTATCTAGGAACTAGATTGTCATTATTATTAATCAGGGCCCGGATTTTGATGAAATGTTATCTTTGCTTGGTCCATTAGAGACAGTGCTCATTTGTACAGAAATTCTGTTCATGATCCCCTAGTTGTAGAAATGTATATTTTATAGGTCATTTTTTGCCATTTTAGATTTGTAGGTCATTTTTCTTGCTTTTTTGTTTAATAAGTCATTTCTAAGCATTTTTTTTAAAGAAAATTTAAAATTGTTTTAAAATGACTTTTAAAAAGGTTATATATGAATTATCTGTGCTTTGATAAAACATGATTATTCAAACATCAGATATCTTACCACACACTTGTTGACTGAAGAAGATAATGTTTGAGTCCAAATGAACTTTGTGCCCCTTTACCTTCGTGCTTATAAAATCCACATTTCTGGTTAAAACCTTCACTACACTTTGGGAAGGGTTTGCAGGGGGAGAGAGAGCAATTTTTAGGGTTAAAATGATCTTTGTACCGTCTTTACATTCCTGGTGAATCACTCTCAATACCATATCTGGAAAGGGCTGCAGGGGGATGGGGAGCTATAGCTTTTAAAGTGGGCATTTGTATTCCAATGTTAAGTAGAACACATGATTTTAGCTGTCAAAAGATTTTAAGTGCATAGTTTTCATTAAAAAGTGCACGTAATATTTATTCGTTTGCAATCATTTTATGTGTATTTAGAATGCCTTAAACCAAACCATCTAAAGTGAGTCATTTGAAGCAAATTATTACTGAATTCAGTGAGGATATTTTTTCTACAGAGAGTGAAATACTTTTCTGTAAGATATGTGAAGTGAAAGTGGCTGGCTTCAGATAAAAGATTTAACCACTAAACAGCATATCAGTCGGTCGCAACAAACATGTCCTTGGTATCCTGAATATTGATAAAAAGAAAACCTCTCAATTATTACTTGCACAAAATTCATTCACGAATCAAGAAAAAACCTCAACATTTTATAAAGATTTCTGTGACGTTCTGGTATCTGCGAACATTTCTCTATGGACACCGAACAATTTTAAAATAAAGGATTTCTTGGGACTGTATATGGGTCATTCAATTCTAGACAAGTCCACACCGAGGAAAAACTGGAAGTGGACAGATTAAGAGAGACATTTTTGTTTACGTGTATAATGTAAATCCTAATTCTTGTAATAAGTACATCATAATATGAAATTTCAACAAAAAATTTAGGTCATTTTTTGAAAATTTAAAGTCATTATTTAGAGTTTTAGTGTCATTTTATAGGTTATTTTTTGGTAATCAAAATCCGGGCCTTGATTATTATTATTATTATTATTATTATTATTATTACCGCCAGTTATAACTCATATGTAAATTTATAGTATTTTATTTTAATATCTGGTATATTTATCTATCCATCTATATTTTTTTTAAATTTTTTAGATAGAATTATATTTATGTAAGATTTTATCATATATTTTAGTGACAAATTTATCAGAATATATTATTTTATTCATTATTTATGTCGTATCTTTAAAAGTTTGTATACTTTTTATATTATGAATAAATTTTTGTTTTTGTAATATAGTATACGGCCTCCGAATTAGAAATCAATGTTCCTCTGCCGGCTGGCCACATGATATATGGGCTTTAAACATTCAAGTTCCCTCCTCTTGGTGAAGGTAGCTGCTGATCCAATCTCTTAAAAGCCACATCCTCCATTCTTTTCCCTCAGGGATAAATCTCTGAAATAGTTTTACAGTATTGTAAGTCACTTATAGCCATTACTGGAACTAAAAATACTACGAACTCTAAAAGAGTGATAACAAATAATAATTAATTAACTAACTTTTTAATATATCCATAATATTCTAATCAACAAAATATTTTACTTTGGAATGTTTCAAACCTTACACCTTATAAATCGTGACCACTCGTACGGGTATTTATTAAACAAAGAGACCTACAAAGCTGAAACTTGTCATAGGGGGCTGAACCTAAATATACCTAGAGGGGTGTACTTCGGTTTTATTATTTTACCTATAGATCTAGTGCAAGTGTGGTGACTAAGGGCCAGTTTCATAGTCAAATTTAGTACGCCTCAAGTGCGGCGCTACACTAAGTACATGACGACACCTACCTAAACCAGAATGGAATGGGCCAGTTTCCTATGAGAGAACGGCCCATTCCATTCTGGTTTAGGTAGGTGTCGTCAAGTACTTAGTGTAGCGCCGTACTTGAGGCGTACTAAATTTGACTATGAAACTGGCCCTATGCCTCAATTACCACCATATCACAATCAAGAAAATTTGTTTGAACGTTGAATATGTATCAAGTGAAACTTCATGGTGTACATATCAGGCTCTTTTTTTTTAACCATATATTGATAGAATGATTTCTTAGACAGCGTGACCACTGGTGCAGGTAGCTTTAAAATCAATAAACCTACTATAAAGCTTAAACTTTATAATTATACTTAGGGAAACTTTTAGGGTGTGTGCACCTCTGGAGTATTTTTAATTTAACTTTTACATTAATTGCTTTATTTTTATTTTTTCAGCATCGCGTCTTACTACCCATTCAGGTTATGCATATATGTACTAATTACACTGTGTTAGAGATTAGTAAGGTTTAATTTAGAGCAAGTGTACCCACACTTGTGTGGAGGGATAGTGGAAAACCCTTTTGGGAAAACCACTCTCAGTACATCCGACCAGAATTGAACCCCAATCTACCGGTCTTCAACAGTCTAGTGTATTGTAAAAGTAGCACCTTAGACCATGCCACCACCGAAGCTAGTATATTTATTGTTAACTTGGCGCATTACACCACGGGACCTACCAAATCAGGTAATTAAAAAACAAGAAATATAGAAATATGAAACTTGGCATGGGCCCACTTGTTTAGGGAAATATTAGTGGGTGCTTTTACATAAATTGAGAGTATGACGTCCTAATCTTCGTGGTTGCCATCGCGGATATCTCAAAATACCAAGGAATATGATGATATGAAATTTGGCATATGCACTTGGGGAAACTTGATATGTACACCTCAGGCGTTTTTTAAAACTTGTATAATATATGTTGCGAACTTTATATAGACCACCTGACCACCAGTACGGGTAACTACAAAACAAATAGACGTTGAAATCTCAAATTTGGCTCACGTACCTAAGGAAAACTGAGGATGTAGCACTCAGGGACCTTTTTTTTTAACTGCTACATATATTACAAACTGGATGACTTAGACCTTGTGATTAACGGTGTGTTATGTTAATAAGGCATCTAATATTAAAATATTAATGCTCGCTAGCAATATACGTATTGTTGACTCTATTAGAGATTCATATTCTATCAAAACGTATCATCGAGAATAACTGTCAACTTTAAATCCAAACCCGCCTCTGTGGCGTAGTTGGCTAACGCGCTAGTTGAGTTGAGCCCGACTGCTGAGGACGGGGAGATCGAGGTTCGAATCTCGGTTGGGTGAACTGGGGGTGGTTTTTCCTAAATGGTTTTCCACTCTCCCTCCACGCAAATGCGGGTTCACTTCCTTTAATTCAACCTTCCCAATTCCTAATCCATTAGCGTAATTAGTACTTAAGCGTATAACCCGAACGGGTAGTAAGACGCGGTGCTAAATAATAATAATAATAATAATAATTTAAATCCAAAGAATTTTTTTAAGAACCCCAACCAAACACAGACAACGACGAACATTTGCATTTATGTAAAGGCCTAGAAAAAGTAGAGACAGTAGTTTACTATTGACTTTTTATGTTGTGAAAACCTTATGAGGGAAGTGATAGTTCTCTAACACCTGAACAGTAATATATTACATAGGTATACAACAAAAATTCAAGTGCATTTCGAAAACACTATGCTGGGAATAAATTAGTGCCTTAGATAATTTTATCTTTTAAGCACCTCGTCCTACTGCCGGTTTGGGTTATACGCCTATTTACTAATTACACTAATGTGCTAGGGATTAATAAGGTTAAATTTATGGATGTGTACTCGCATTTTTGTGGAGGGAGAGTGGAAAACCACCTAGGGAAAACCACCCTCAGTACACCCGACTGGGATTGAACTCGGGTCTCCCTATCTTCAGCAGTCTAGTCAATTGTAATTGGCGAGAGTAGCGCCTTAGACCATGCGGCCACAGAATCAGGTACTGTACTACCTTAATTAACGTCCAAAATATTTGTATTTGTCCATTAAGTCAAAGATATGTATCAACTTAATATGGAAATGATTAATGATAGTGGCTGAATAATTTTACTCTTGGTGCAATGCAGTTATTTTGGGATATCAGACACTGCATATTGTTTACAATTGGCCATTCAATATACATCACTTGTTAAAACTATTTGGGTTTTATGAAATTAAATATGTCATTTCAATAGTAGACAACTTAAATGTTTTAATATTTCACATTTTTAAAATTCCATTTTAGGTAAATGATAGCTAAAATGATTCGATATGATTTATCGTATTTTTTCATAAAAAAAATTACATTCATCCCAATCCTAAATGTTAAAATGTGTGTATAATGAATGCTGTGATACAAGCTCTGGTTAGTAACCGTGATGAAGTTCATTTATGACTTAATGAACGTTTATGGACCAATGTTTACACTTTGTTAGAGGCGTCGCACTGGGGGGTGTAGGTAAGGGGAGCGGGGTGTTATGCCCTCAAATGTTGGGGGAAAAAACTTGAAATCTGGGGATTTTGTGGATATAGGAGATCTTGAATTGATAAATTTTAGAATACCTTGTACTACATTACTTTCGATTATGAAAGTTCTTCTCTACAGACATATACAGACCAATTTTAAATCTCCGGGCTGTCGATCCCCACGCTTCAAAAGCTCCCAACTTCATAACTCATCCAACATTGGAAGGAGATATTTTCTGTAGTAGATTGTATAGAAATTTTAGTTAATCAAGCTGCCTAGTAAAAACCATTGTCACAGCCTACTAATTTTAAGACTACTACTTCTACTACTACTACTACTACTACTACTACTACTACTACTACTACTACTACTACTACTACTACTACTAGCCTACAAAATAATAGTATCCTTAAGAAGGGGTTTAGGTAATATTTTAAGTTTATCACATGACAAAGCCTGAAGTTTTTACATGCCGAGACTTAGTAAGTTTCCTACAGGCAGTAATGGTGATGTCAAAACAATAAAACTTGTAAATTGAAAAAACAATCATTAACAAATAACTTTACAAATACAGTTGCCTTAAATCTCAATTTAAAGCCCAACTATCGCCTCAAACTTTACAAATTTCCTGGGGAAAACCCCCGACCTCCGTTTCCATACCTCCAGACCCCTCGGTGTTCTCAAAGTTGTCTTTGTCACCTGGTCACCTGAGAATTTTTCTAATTATTTCAGAACGCCTAGAGTTGGAAAATTCACTGTCTCAGTCCCTTCCCCTCCAAAATATATTTTGTGTGACGTCCCTGCACTTACGTATCTCGTAATAAGGCGCGTTTTTATCCCATTGGTCATAATTCTTTGGAACTTCATCGGCTATCCAATGTTGTCTGGTTGAAAACTTAGTCGCTAGCAAACACAACGCCACACCAACTCATATTACAGAAACATTTCAAAATTATCTCTGTTTTGGTACAGCCTGCGGTTTGCGATATCCTGACTTGAGAGCTAGCTCACTAGCAAGTTTTCTCGCGAGTTTCAAAATTAGCGGTGCTATTCAGACACATGAATTCGAAACTTGACCCACCAGTAAAGGAATCAATCCTAAGAGAGTACATTTCCCTAGAATACGTGACTACATCTGAGGGTCACACTGAGGCAGAAATAAATAATACATAGGTTATACATGTATTTGAAATTCAAATTTGTAGCAAAAATAAAAACAAAATAAATTTAGACTTTGTAAATATGCAGTGATACTTTGATGGAAATGTGTTTAGTAACTGTTTAGTCCAGAATAAATATGAATCTTACCATCTTAGAAAATAATGTAACAGTTTTATTCTTGTAGGAACTACCTCTTTCATTACCAAGCTTTTACATTCTGTTCTGCCAGTTCCACCCCTCCATCATTTCTATGTTATTCTGTGATGCTACCTATCACTATTATTTTTCTGAGTTTCTATCTTTGGCTTATAGAAGGCATTAAAATAAATATATATTCGTATTGTGTGTTGATATTGAACATTTGGCCTTAAGAATATCAGTAGACTACCTAATAATTTAAAAACGTTCTAAGAATCTGAATTGATTTAAGTTGTTTCAAACTGAAATCTGTAGATAATTTATATTAATATAATTAGGCATAAGAGACGTAAAGATATATATATATATCTTACCTATGGCACATAAATTCAAAGGGATATGTAAGCGTTAGATACGTTAAAAAGATAGATATGGATTATTTTTAACGTTCTAAGGCTGTGGCATATTACAATACAATTTTAATCAGTGATTTTAGACTAGTGATAGGCCCCACTTAAAACCGACCTTGATTAATGTCCTCTTTACCTTTTGGATGAGCAAGAGAGCATTTTTGCATTTTGCAAACACTCCTCATTACTTTCATTCATAGGCCGGGTTGCTGGTTCGTGGCCCGTGTATATGTTTATTATTATTAGCACCGCGTCTAACTACGCGTTCGGGTTGTTGTTGTTGTTGTGATTAATACACGTCTTGTCAGAGGTGAAGGAAGGGTTTGCCAATCAGATAAATTTGTGCAGGGACGGAGGATTGAACCCCGGACCTCCAGCACAGAAGTCTGACACCTTACCTCTAGACCACAAGGTCACCTTGTATATGTTAATTTGCGACTATATACTACTGGATTTTTCCGTCTATATTTTCATATCTTTAGTGTGCAATTAACTATTATTACAAGTCCCTATTAGGCGGTGTTCACATGGGAAGATTTTTTGGCGTGGACGGCACAACACGCATCGTGAATAAAGACGGCGCTCACCGCCTGCAGCAACGAACGGCACGGCACCCCGTGCCTTGTTGAATTCCCATCCGATTTGCCATCTCCATTTATTCGTTCTGTTTCAGTGTGCTAACATGGACCAAAGGAAGAAGTTATTGTGTGTGTCTTCTTATCGTCCAACGTCTTAAATTCTGGTTTGATTGGGGCACAAACTTCCGTCCTGGCTAACGATGACTCAGCCCAAGATTTTTACTCCTCTAAACTTCTGTCCCAAAGCACAGGATGCAATAAAACTGGTGCGAGTAATGCCTCAACATAGATTTCGAAAGTTCCGGAAGCCATAGTGCCTGCTCAATACAACGAACAATGTGAGAGGAAAGCTAGCACGCCATGAGGACCGAAGGCTAAATACCCTGTTGTGTGAAGAGAGGCATTAGACACAGCATTTCTTGACCATTTCGGCGCGCCGTTTACGCTAGGTCGAGATACGCCGTCGCTACCAATGTTACTGCTCACGACATTCTCGCCATACCATACGTGTGGAAGCTCTAATTTAAACATGTGTACCTCAATAATCACGGTTCCGTGCCGTCCATGGTGATAACTATAAACCATCATGTGTGAAAGCCACCTAACAAGTCAGTTTACAAATATTGCCAAAAATACTGTATTAAACACACTGGGTTTAATTTAAACTTGTAGAAAGCACAAGACATAGTCTTTTTAAAGTGGGGTGGAAGAGTACTCGAGCCGATTTCAGTATTTTTGCAGTTTTTTTTATAATAAAATAAACTTTTTGGACAAAATAAATTTTTATTTCTTCAGCAGTAAAGTTGGTTTAATTTTCTACATATAGTAATCACAACCGTTCTCAAATATCCAGCAAGACCATAGTTGCGTTTGACCAGAAAATTTTTAAATAAAGGGAGAAAGTCCTGATCAAATGTTGTGATGTCTATAATAAATATATATAAATATTTTTAGCACCGTGTGTACCCGTTCAAGTTGGACGTCTAAATATTTTTTTTAATGTGGAGATAATTATGTGTAAACAAATTAAACTAAATGTTTCAACTGAAGCAATATTTTATTTTTCGTGGCCAACCAAAATGTTGTTACAAAAACCCTCATTCCTTTCCACCCCATCTTAAAGTGAGGTTATCGATCAAAATCCTGATAAGTGACGTCATCATTTACCCTCCGAATCTGACCACAGCCATGGTCAATATATGTTCACCTATAATAATAATTATTATTATTATTATTTAGCACCACGTCTTACTACCCGTGCGGGTTATACGCTTCACTCACTTATAATCATTTCTTATCTCACGTATCTTCAGTAACAGTTCGAGTAGACTGGCTGGTTTTGATAGTTCTTGCGTCTGTGTGTACTAATATTATTAATACTATAGATAGTGGTTCATTTTCTCTAGGTACTAATATCTCAAAAAACTTATGTTATAGTTAAACATAGAATATATATGCATTAAGGAATTAAATGTTTCCTTTAAAAGTTTTCAAACCCATTTTAAAAAGTTAAAAAATAAATAGTTTTGGCTTTTTCAACTTACCTTTCATTGACTAAAGTTGACTGGAAATTTTGGATTTATTATTTAAAAATTATTTGTTAAAAAAAAGGTATAAAGTTTAAAAATACTATTTATCTAGACTTTGAAAAACATATAATAACTAGGTGTTAATAATTTATACTTTCCAAAAATGTAATTTATAGAATTCTTTAAAATAAGCACTAAATATAGATATGGTATGAATATGCCTTAAAATTAAAAAAGACCCTACACATGCAATTACATGCCAAACAAAAAAAATTGAAGCCGAGATATCTAAAAACAATTCAACAATAAAATTAAATTTAGAATGAAAATGAGGATATCATAAGCATCCTAGCCATAGTTATAATATATACACGTATGTATATATGTATGTATATATTGTTCCAAGAATTGACCCTTAAGGTACTTTGCTTGTACCATTATTTTCAATTTTCTCGGATCCAATTTAATAAAAGTGGCATAAAGTAGTTAAGAAATTATTATATATAAATGTATTTCAAATGTAAATTTGTTGAAGTGATTTAACCAAAATATCTGCTGTTAGAGAACCAAATAGCTTACTAAGATCAATAGGTATAATTATTGCAAATTTGTCATTACTAATAATCAGTAATAATAATCATAGTAATAATATTACTAATTTGTATAAAATTTATTTTCTGAATTTAATATCTTTAAGCAAATAAAGATTATATTTAATGATTTAACACTATTTTAGCGTTATAGCATACAAGTCATAACAATCTACCTGTAATTGTTGAAATCTGCGAATGTAAGGCTTTTTTTATTCTGTGGTCTTTTATAAGTATTAAATTCATATGATTTGTAGCTATAGCCTACTAGTCTTAATAGAACTGTTATTGTTGATACGGGCTTTTACTTCAATATTTTTGAGTTATATTATCAGCTCTAGGTATAATTAAAGGACTAAAAAATTGTTCGGTTGATACCTCGTTTGTCATTATATGAAGATATCTGAAAGTTTGTTTTTTCAGGTGACTGAATTGTTTGTATATTCACTTTGAAGTGATAATGAATGTTTGTTGAATTAGATGTTTATGCTCTAAATCAGTGCTTCTTTTATTGTTTGAGGTGGAATACTACAGCAATATTTTTCCTAGGGTGTCACGGACCAGTTTATGGTTGCCAACTTTTGTATATATGATAGGGAAGGTTTATAAATATTTAATTGAAAAGTTGATTTTTTAATATTCAAAAAAATATATATAATTTTCAGTTTGGAACATTAATAAAAATACAGTACTAATATTTATTAAATACGAACTTTAGTGTTTAGGTATATCAACGTTATGCTTCTTATAACATATTCCTTTCTTACCTGGGAGTTTGCTGTCACTATTCTAACATAATTTGAATTATGTAAGCTGGATAATAGACTTAATCAGTCTTTGTTCTTACTAGGCTCTTTATTGATAAAAATATAAATTTATTTAAGTAAGTGATGCTAAATACTAAAATTATACGGTTCGATTTTTGTTTACGTCATTTATAACAACTGTAATTTTCATTGTTAAAGTTTCACTTTGAATAGATATAGTGTTTCTTGGTATTTGGTTTCTAGTTTTATATTGAGCAAGTTGTTGATTAGTTAATTCTTACCAATCACATTAGTTAGATTGGGTAGGGGGTCAAATATCTATCATATTGGTTACCTAATTGGGATGTGTGAAGCTTTGAAATATTGAAGTTGAAGGTCAAATATATTTTAATCATATTTTCACAACCACAATATCCTTCGCATCTTCTAGAAAATTCCGAAAGAAAAATAATATGTTGTCATATTATGAACAGATTCGAATTAACTCACTAAATATGACACATTTCAACACATCAACATATTTATAATGGCTATTAAAAAGTATTTCAACACGGACTAGTGATCAAATAGCATCTATAACATAAGCCTAAGCATCGGTAAAGCATATAGTTGAGTAAGAGAAAAGACAATTTATTATACTCACTATCCCCCACACTATTTTGTCCAAATGGAGAATTCCTGCCAGGTTGTAAAACCATGAACTGACAGCTCACTAGTATGAAGCAAAGAAATATTGTTATATCTTCCTGGCTTGTTTTCAATTCATAGCACACGTATTCACTATCATGTCCTTGATATTCTATCTCGTTGGAATAATGTATGATGAATTGACAACTGCACTTTTGATACCTAAGTTGTAATTGCTTCTTCTATGCTTTATTAACCAAAAGGGCTCATATAGATGAATGTACAGTACAAAGCGGAAAATAAGAATCAACTTTAATGAAAAGAAATACTTTATCTTTGGCTTCGACTTTGCACTGCATGTTGCAAGCTTCGCTTCGACTTCACATTTTATTTAAAAAAATTACATTCACATACCACTATGGAGTACATTAGGAAGATTACTGACGCTTTTATTGTACATACGAGTCTAAACTTAGCTCATTACTGATCCAAAGGCGCAATGGATAATAATTCACATTTTCATGATTTTTTTGATGACATTTGTAAATGTTTTATTTGTATAATCATGATTTAATAATGTTTGGATATATACATGTAGGTGGAGGGGTGTTTCCCTCTATAAACTTGAATGTTTTCTCTGGTGGCTGTGATATTAATGTTTGTCTGGATCTCATAGGTACACTATGCTTCAATTTATTTTTAAATCGGTTAGTGTTTATTTTCCTACATTCGTATGGCTGTACTATTTCGTGTATGCTTACAAAGATTATTTTTATGTCTGTTAGATAAATTTACTCATGTTGTTTCTAATTAAATTAATCCATCCTTTTGACTTTTTTGTACACAATAACTAAAAATGTATATTAAACTCAATTTATAACAAATTTACACCTACGATATATCTAATTGAACATGTGTCCCAGTCTAAAGTAAAACAAGTAGTTTTGTTTCTACGCAAGCACAACCCGTTTGAACAAGGCTGTTTATTCGAACTATAAAAACCACTTATATTTACCCTGCATTTACCCTGAAAGGTGGCAAGCTTGCCTTTCTTGGTTCCACTATGGTGCAGCTTATAATGTAGGGCCACAGAGTGTTCAAACACGGTAAGGCTGTTGTAAATGAAGTTTGATCAGACGCATATTAATGGCATAACCAAATATAAACATTTGACTTAACATAACACCTCAATTTTTATGTTCTGATAAAATGAAAAGTATTGTTGAATGTGTTAATAAAAAAGGATAGAAAACGAAATTTATAATAAAACAATATCAAAATATAACTAATAATGGTTTCAGTTCTCACCTTTTCCTTGCCATTTTATGACGTTAGTCCATTGATAATTGTCCATATTACTAAGATACCTATTGAATGCACTCATTAATTAAAATTGGTTACATATCTATAGAAATGAAACTTTTGAATAAGCAATCAGAGCAACATCTCGACCCGCACAGATCATTATAAAACCAACATATACGACGGTTGTTGATTATTATGTATCTTATTTACGAGTGCAAATCTAGCTCAGGGTGATACCAGGAGCGCAACAAGCGACAGTGCCAATCGGGAGCAGTCAGCTACTGAGTTTCCTGACCAGACTGGTGGGATGGCCAATGGACGAGGGGGGAATGAGAAGCAATCAAGGACTCTAAAGCCTTCAAGCCTATTAAGCTTTTTTCTCTGTAGCTTCCCTTGCAGATCATGAAGATGAATGGGCTACATCACGTTGCTCCTACATAACACGCTGTCCATTCAAGACTTGGTTAAGTTAAACGGTCGGCATCATTCTAAAGAAGTCAAGATCATTCTTCATTGCTGTAGGTGTAAACTTCGCAAATTAAGAAATTTGGGGTAATTGGTTGTCTTCCTTGGCTTTAATTTGTGGTAAAGAAGCGTTTCACCGCTAATTATTGTGAGACATCGCATGAAATTGTGTCAAGTTTATTTTATATAAGTCACATATATACAAAGAAAATTGGCTTTAAAATTGTCAGTGGCCTGCATCGGTGGACACTGGACCAAATTTTAGGCTTATCTAGTCTGGTGTTTCATTGACAGGGAGGTCAGGGCTTGAATTCTGGTCGGGTATGCAGAGAAGGTTTTTGCCTGTATGGATTTCCACCCATCGACCCACCTCGGTGGTCACATGGTATTTTTTTTATTCTACTCCGTGCCTTACTACCCGTTCGGTTTATACTTTTATGTACTTATTACGCCAGTGGCCGCATTGTATAAGGCAACACTCTCGCAACAGATTATACTGCTGATGACGGCCATATCTGGGCTCTAATCCCGATCGGGTGTACTAAAGGTGGTTTCCCAAAATTGTTTTCCACTCTCCCTCCACGAAAATGTGGGTAAACCACAACCATTATTAGTTTAAACTTGCTCATCCCTATCCCATTAGCTTAATAAGTATATAGACGTACAACCCAAACGTGTAGTAAGACGCGGAGTTATATATGTATATATATATATATATNGGATATATATATATATATATATATCCACCCTACATCAGTGCCAATATAGGGATAGATCGGACCGGTATTAAGACTCTGGGCAAATTAAAGTTATTTCTAAAATGTTTGTGTTCAAATTTGTTTAACAGAAGGCTTTTGAAACATAAAATAAAATAATAGTAACTATTCATTACAGAAAATGTTTTAAACTCTATTTACTTTAGTGTAAGAAGGTTAAGTCTTTAAGCTATGTAGGTAAATGAAGTTTTCATTTTCATTTTATTATTAGGTATTTAACACAAATATTGTAAATTTACATTTCAAGGCCAGTAACATATTCAAACATGACTTACGACTGCCTGTGACTGGTGTTGTAGCATGTTCCCAACATCTGTTATTTTTTTGCAGTTATTTTGAAAATTAAAGGAAATTAGGTCGGATGTCCTCTACGTATTTCTCAATTAGTGCCTACTGCATTATATTATGTCATCAAGCTTTAAAAAATATGTATATCTTCTGAGATACGAGAGTTTTAACTGGTGCCACGCAGGAATGTTTTAAATACGCAACAGCGCCAGTCGTGATGTCATACATCTGGCTCATTGCCACCGTATGTTTACATTGCACAGTTCATGCAAGTTCTATCATGTGTCTGAAAGTTATATTATGTTGCTCTAGTTTTCTGTAGTTGTTATTCCCTTGCGGTTGCTATTGTACATAAAAATACGAATCGAAGGAAAGAACTCAAGGAAGAAAAAATTTATTTTCAGCAAAAATGTAAGTAACTTTTTGAAATAATCTTGTTTGTAATGTTTTTCCTATTCAAAGTACGTTCTAATTGAAACTCATATTTTATGATTGTTAAGTATTTTGTATATTAGGCTACAAAGTATTAAGTAATGTAGTTTTGTATTTATCAAGTACCGTGTACTAAATCTTTTTTTCTAATAATAAGCTATGTTTATATAAGAGTTTAACATTATTGTAATTATTTTGAATAAAATTTACCAAAATACGATATTATTCAAATATTTATTTAATACGAGTAGCATTGCTTCAATAATAATATTATGTTAATACATAATATTATTATTGAAGCAATGCTACTCGTATTACTATGTGTTTTTGTTTATTATTTAGAGCATTATAGGGTATTACAAAAATGCAACGGCACAAGTCCTCATGTTATTTTCTTAGCGCCAGTTCCGGAAGGTTAAATTGTTAATACATACTCATCATAATACAGCTAACAATAACACCAAGAAACTTTGTACCGTACAAATGTTCTTATTTGATCAAGACACACATTATAGTTTTCTAAAATTGGATTCAAGGGTATCTTAAGCTATTAATGGGCCTTTTTAAAATTTGGCCAAGAGAGGTGGTGTACTTTATGGATGAGTACAAGAAAATAATATGGTACACTCTTTTCAATGCTCTATTTGGGTGATACAAGCAAATTAAATTATAAATCCCTTACATTGAGGGGTGAAAATAGTACGAAGAGACAGTAAGATATACAAGTTATTCGACAGGATGACCTAGGACTAAAGTGCTCGCCTCAAGACCCGATGTTCGTGGGATAAAACTCAGCTAGTGTCGATGGATTTTTCTTGAGCTATAAAAATCCTTAGCACAACTTCCTTCGGAGGGGAAGTAAAACCGTCGGTTCCAAGCCGATTGAGGCATATAAAAGATCCCTGAAAGGTTTGTTAAAACACTTTTCTCGGAAAAAATTATAGGCCCTTTTGCTATCGCTAATAGAAATTCTGGTGTGCTGATATAATCAGTCGGTTCAGAAAGTGAACGTTAAATACCTCAAATAAATAAATGATTTTTTTTTAAATAGCTATCTGCATTTATTCGCACTAATGGTGTAAGGATAAGGAAGGTAGAATTTAAAATAAATGTATTCTCAATTTTACGTGAAGGAAAAGTGGGAAATCATTTAGGGAAAAAACACACCTTTGGTAAACACAGCTGGAATTCAAACCCTGACCTCTCAGTCACCATTAAATCAGACTAGACAAGCTTGGCGTTTAATCTACGTGTTCACCAAAGTTGGTTTATAAATTTTTAAATAATTTATGTTTATTACTAAAACTAGATAATTTGTAGGCCTATGGATTATTTGATCGAAGTAATATAAATACTTGATTGTTTTAAGTTAATATTAACAAATATTACCCTTCCTTCACCTCTGACAAGACATCTTGTGAATGTGAGGAATGCCAGGCTTCCACCGTGGTTCGGATTCCACGTTAAACTGTAGGTCCTTCATTTCATCTCACAATCACCCTAGCATTACACATTAGCGTAAGTGCGTATAACCCGAACGGGTAGTAAGACGCGGTGCTAATAATAATAATAATAATAATAATAATAATAATAATAAATATTAGTTTGAGTGGTTTTAGTTTGGCTTAAGCTAACTTAAGATTATCTAACTAGGGTAACTTTTTAAAAATCATTGATTAACAAATTTGATCAAATACATGTTAAATTATTTTGTTAATAAATTTTGGTCGGATCTCTAAACATTTTTAAAATGAACTCTATTTTTTGTTGTACTATGAGCATTTACTAGTAATGCAAACATTTTAAAATATTTAGATTAATGCAGTAAGGTTAGTTTTATCGCTAAACATGGTAACTAGCTATTTTTTCAAATTATGACCCCTGCAAGTTGTCACGTGGTCTAAAGAATCAAGCCGTTAATGGTGAGGTTGAGTCTAATCACACACTGAGACCCTGAACAAAGCAGGGTACAGTAAGGCTGATTGCACATTGAGACGTAGAACAAAACAGGTGAGAGTTGGGCAATGTGCACGTTGATACGCAGTGGTAAAGGGGCAGAGTACGGCTAAGCACAAAGTATGATACAAAACAAAGTTGAGCAAAGTAGATGCAGGAGTGCAACATCGACAGTGGGGTCCCTGGTGCAAATTGTGTTAATGAGCCCTTAAATGAAGAAGTTCTTTCAAAAATTTACTTATTAAAAATTAATATACGCTTATGTGAAAATGAAGCTTAAAAAATCATGTGTATCACATAGTCTATGAAACCTTTAATTTGTAGATTTCATATTTTATTTTGCATTAAATTATGTAAAAAAATGTTAATGTATAAATATATTTTACCGACAAAACTCCTCTCCCTGAACCTGCCCTTCTACCTAGTTAAGGTTGTTCAATCTTATCTATCCCACCGCACCTTCTCCACTACCTTTGGGAACGCCACCTCCCAAGTCAGAAGCATCCGGGCTAGAGTGACGCAGGGTTCCATGGTGGGCCCGGTGCTCTTCAGTCTGAGAACGACATTCCAAAATCCCCAGACACCAAGTTGGCACTGTATGCGGACGACACGGCTCTAGTAGCGGAGTCGTGGCGAGGGCAGCTGGGGGAAAGACGGCGCCAGACGCACCTGACGCAGTTGGAAGGGTGGCTGACCACCTGGAGGACAAGTATAAACGTGGAGAAGAGCGCAGCAGTGCTCTTCACATGGAAAAAAAAGTTCTACAGGCCGGCACCTCTTCGACTGTTCGGAGAACAGATCAGATGGGCGGACAGTGTTAGATACCTGGGACTTACGCTGGACACCAAACTGACCTGGAGGTCACACTGTAACGAGAGACTCAACAAGGCGAGGCAATGGCTGGGAATCCTAGGCCCATTGCTTAGCAGGCGTAACGCCCTGTCAACAAGGAACGTTCTGACGCTGTACAAGCAGCTGCTCAGACTGAACCTCGACTATATGTGTCCCGCTTTGGGCCACCTGGCAGATACGTATATGAGGAAGATGCAGGCTTTCCAGAGCGTGTGTTTGAGGATCATTGTGGGCGCACCTTGGTATGTCCAGAATGAGACTCTGCATCGCGACCTGGATATGCCTACCATCAAGGACCACTTCCGGGGACTGGCGCAGTCCTTCTACGACATACTTCCCGGTGCCACCAATCCTCTTATCCAGGGGTTTGGGAATTACGTCATCGACCCTGGTGGGTACCATCGACGTCCCAAGGTCCTGATCGGATAAGCGTGATGTGACAACAGTGGTTTGGGAGGCTCTCACCCATCTCCCCATAGAGTAGTGTCTCCGCACGTAACTCTAAAAACCCTTATTTGGTTCCCCAAACTTTCTTTCCCTCACTATTATTAATAATACGTTTCTCTGTTTCAGAACTTCACGCAACGTGACAACCAGTCTTTATTTGCGAACCACACGGTGTGACCAATTGGTCGGTACGTGTTGGAACTTGCTCTCGTGCTCCCCTTCAGGGAGCATCAGAGCATGCCATTGTGACTGTGAGAACTAAAGGGGTGGGCAAGGTGTCGTCCTGCCTCTCTTACGTGTTCCTGGCTTTTGAGCGTCCTTAGTGTCTGCTGATCTTTGTTCTGCGATGGAACCTGCGGTGAAGGTGAAGAAATGTGTCGGTGTCAGGGTCGGGAGAAGACCACCGGATGAGGCGTTGAGGAATCCCGGGCCCAGGAAGCGACCGGCCCCGAGAGGGAAGAAACTGGCGGTGAGCGTCGGGGGAGCCGCCATCAGCAGCAGGCTTGTGTGGCCCATCCTGGCTGGGGGAGTCGAAGGTTTCCGTTTGTGGGGACTGAAGGCTCCTCCGGTCAGGAAGGAACTCGTGCCAGGTGGCAAGTGGTCCGCTACATGCCCAAAATCCGATGCTTTAGTGGCTGCTGCCCTCTCAAGGGGCAACAGGCCTGCAGGTGAGGCTTAAGCAAGTGGAACCACTCCAACTCCCAGAGTCGAGCGTGCCGCTGGCCGAAGCAAGGGGAAGTCGCCTTCGGCCGACGAATAGGCCCTTTCCAGGGCTAACAAGGCTGGCGCTACCTCCCAAATTACCGGGGAGATGGGCGCAAAATCCAGCCTACCGAGTATAGGTAGCGGGGCCCCTCCAACTACTGGAGGTGAGCGTGCCACTGACCGCACCCAGCAAGAGGCACTTTCTGGTGATGAATCAGCCCTTTCTAGGGCCAACATGACGGCCAGCGTGACCTCACCAATTACCGGCGAGTTGGGCGCAGATGGCCAGGGTGAAGTCAGCAGGGCCCCTCCAAATACCAGAGGTATGGGTGCCGCTGACAGATCCACTGGAGCATCTGGTAGTGCACCCTAAGACCTCAGCTCGTTGGTCAGTGCCAGCCCTCTACAAAGTGTTTGCAGCAATGCCGATGCGGGCGAGTCCAGTGGGGCCCCTTGAACTACAAGAGGTAAGCGTGCCACTGATGGCCATAAAGAAATTAAGGCCCTTTCAGGGCCGACAGCCAGAAAATCGGGAAGAATGGCGAAAGCTCCCTCCTGTCACCTCCCGCGTCGCATCAGTGGAGAAGGGCGTGGCTATTGGCAATGGTCCCCTAAATTCAAGGTCGGCCCAGGAGAGTTTTGATTGCTGGGCGCCACCTCGTTGGAGATAGTGATCCTGAACATTAACAAAGAATTCGTTCAATCGCAAGATGTAGATATGAAGATCAACACTCCCCCTATTAAGGTAGACCTGGACAAATAAGGGACCTCTCGGTCAGGGATCAACTGCTTGGAAGGCAATGAGGCTCCCCATTAAACCCATTGGCCTTCATGGGTTCACCAAGATCACATCTGCTATACCTGATAATTCCTAATATAGATGAGGGTTACCCCAACCCCGGAAAATGGGTCCCTAGGGTCACTGTAATAGTTAACAAAAATAAATATTGTTAAATAAGCAAAGAGGGCTTACACAAAAAAAAATCAGGCTATAAAAAATTATTCCTTATCTCAATTTTAAATACACATTATTTTGGTTAAAACATTTCCAATTAAATGTTTGGTTAAGCCTTCATCTTAATTTCATCAGATAATAGATTCAAGTTCTAAGCATGAATGAAATGTGAGAAGCATATAATTATTTAAATAGTGAAAATATGAGTGAAACATTAATAGGTTAGTTTAAAATTAATAGTAAACTACTTTACAAATTTATCACGGAAAACAATTTATTGACTTTACACATACTTCAGGAAATATAAACATTGGGAGCTGCGAGTGGCCACTGCAAACAAAATTAAAGTGCACATCTCAACTAAACCTAACGCTACTCTACAATAGGGACAACAGACACTTTCTAAAATAGTGCAATCTAAAGTCCACCTTCAAATACCAGCGTCTTTGTGAGAGATAAAAAATAACACAAATATAGCACTTAGCGGTCAATGCAAGTCCTGCGCGTAACCATACACTCCACGTGGAATTCTCAGGGGTGTCCAGTAGGTCGGCTACTCGTGAGTGCCTCCGTTCACTAGCCCCGGGTATGCAACCAGTGAAGGAGTACCGCTGATGTGGACCGTGGTTGACCGTACACAGTCCGGGAACCAAACTCCCGGCCCCAGATGCCGAACCAAGACCCTACAAACCCCATATATATGCAGAATGGATCCAACCAAAAATATAACCTCTCTTTCCAAGGATCAATGCAACTTAACCGTACCTTCAGAAGTTATAAATACCACTAACATTCTAAGCCCCCAACATTATAGGACTCAAAATTCTCATTTACTGCTCCAAAACTGTCTGTCTGGTAATATGAGTACATTAATAACAAGATTAAGTATTGAACATAAATATTTTATTTGTATAACTATAACCCCTCGCTGCATACAATAACATGTTGTAATGTAACTGACTTACCCCTGAAAAGTATGTGAAAGCATTGACAATAATATCGTCCTAATTTTATAAGCATATCTTATTTCATTTAAATTATATAGTATATTA
>CABFVZ010001226.1:0-18666 GCA_902151445.1 Timema monikensis
AAATGAACCAGTATTTATTGCTTAATAAGGAGAGTTAAATTTAATTTCAAAATACAAAGTAGTTTTCTAATAGGAAATTTATTTGTAAGCGAATGAGAAAGTCTGCCGCCAATTCAGTTTCATTATTTATTGAATAAAAATTAATATCTTGGAAAATATGGTACAGACCGTGCCTAGAATATGTTTACCATATAGTGCTATACTATCCGTACATCCACAAAAAAAAATTAAGGCTTTTGCTTGAATTTCTTAATACTTGGATACAAATTAGTATTATTAAGTTAAATTAATCATTATAACTATTTAATCAAAAAGTACATAACAATTTTGCTCTATTATTACTTATTTTAATATTTTTATTCTATTAAAAAGACTCACAACAATAAAAATAAGAAAATAAAATAAAACATTATCACTCTTGCTCAGCCTTAACACCGTGAAAAGAGAAGCAATGATCAAGTTATTTATTTAATTCCTTCTGGGAGTCAAAGCTTAGTAGACATGCACACAACTGACTAATATAAGGTATAGGAATACATTATACTTGTTAATTTTATAAACTTTTTGTTGGTATATAGAAACAAGTCTGAGTATTATTTGAGTGCCAGTGTAATGATACTGTTCATTCATAGCTCTCAACAAATGCTCCACTAACTATTAAATTATGTCTGGTTCATATTATTGGGAGATTATATTAGCTAGCTTATTTTAACAGCAAAGCTCCACTAACGCTATCTAACACTTAAAATAAACTCATTCACTTTTATATACCCCACTTTGGATTTTAAATCTATTTAGTAATTTTATTGAGCTTGGCCCTTATAATGAGTTACAAATATGTTATCTAGAGGCACATAGACATTTACAGAGGCAGACAAGAGGCTAGGCCTATATAGTGCTGTCCTCAACTATGTTACTGTATTGAAAGGCACTAGATAGAAACATTGGCAGACAAAATGATTGGCCTATATAATGATGTTAGAGTGCAAACAATACGTTAATATTATAATAGGAAAAACCCACAACCTATATTTTAGGAAACAGGGCATACGCTGAACATGGCCCCATAATTAATTCTAATCCTATTTCTAACTGATTTTTTTTCATTCAAAACTGTTAAGGTGCAAAACGCCATACTTGGGTGCAAAATGGTGCAAATCAATTTTTTTTAATTTACATTAAAATTAATTTTAATATTAGGTGGCTGGTCTTAGCTTGGCCTCACCCCCAAACAAAAACAATCGTACACTCTCTGGGGATGATTTGTAAAAGTTATTACTTGGGTGCAAAATAGTTCTAAATAGTTGGAAAACGATAGCCTATTTACATTCTTAATTTGAGGGTATGAGGTCTTGAGGGATAGTGTGGGACCAACTGGTAAAATATTAGAATCAATAAGAAATTTGTGATACAATATTGTGGTTATATTACTAATTAGATGGTGCCTCAAAGATTACAAACAATTCTTGTCGCCACTTCCGGAACTGATGCAGGAGGAGAGGGTCGTGAGGGGAAGTGAGAGGGGAAAATCAGTCTACTTGTTCCAACGTTTTTGGTTCTAACTTTCATAATGTTTATTATATAAAGTCCTACAATGTACCAAATTAAGGTAAATTAAATTATCCACAATAGTAGTAAAAACAAAATGGATGTAAACGTCAAATTGACTTAGAATATAAACAAATTTCAAAATATAATTATTTTCTTAAGAGGTTTATGTTATTTATGACTGTAGTAAATTAATTTAAAGTTTAAGATTTTTATTAGGAATAAGGGTTATGGAGTATTAATTTTCCTTCCTTTTTTTTTAGATAGAATAAGACTTTATTTTATAAAAATTGAAGATAATGCTGCCAAAAATGGATATGTTGCAGCTGTGATTATAAAAATGTTTCTCATCATTCACGTGATACTTTTTTTTAAAAATTTTTGTTTCAATCCAGCTTGTTAACAAAAACAATGAATAAATAGTCAAACATCCAAATATCAGTTCCCAAAACGTTCGTTCATGGTACAATTTACTTTCAATGTAAAGACATTCATGGCACCCAGCCACAGGTCCCTGCTCCATACACACCACACCGGCACGCATCACACGAACACTGACTGGTCTCGCTGGTCCACTCCCGGACATACTGGTTGAGAACCAAGAACTGAGCACACCTGGCTATCGCTGACCGTGTATATATAGGGGTGGTGCCAGCTAAGGGTCTGGAATCCTCCACTTCTAGAATTTAAAGGCCAGAATAAAAAGGATTTGACCTCTCCAGAAGTGTCTCCGTCCTCCCCCCTAAACCCCTCTAAACCCCTAGTCAATTGAAAAGGCCTCTGCTTACCTGACAGACAAGGAGGAAGTCAGAGAGAATAGGGTCCGCAGCCAGGGTAAACAATGAGAGTGCACTGGTCCCACTGTTAAACACTAATCTCGTTACAATAGCTTTAACGATTTGGCTCAAAATGAGTATCTGGCAAGTTATTTACAATTAAAATAAATAAATAATTATTCGTTTTTATTAAACAATTATTTTAATAGTAGTGCTGATTACTAAAATTGGAAAAATTGTAATTTAAGAAAGAAAAAAATTGAATCACGGCGTGTTACAGCCTGTTCATCTACTACGCATCTATGATAATAAATCTAATTGTGTAGGAAGGAGGAATGAAACATTTTAGAGGTAATTTACGTGCATTTGTGCGGAAGGAGAGTGGTAAATCATTGAGTAAAAATACCCTCAGTTGACAAGACCGGTATTCGAACATCGATCTCCCCATCTCCAGCAGGCCAGTCCAACAGGAAATCGATGCCTTGGACGATTCTTTCATTGAAGTGGGTTTTTTGAAAATTGATTTAACAATTTTGCTAATTGAGGACTATTTTACACGATTTAATAATAACGTATGTTGATTTTTATAAAATATATTTATTTAAGAGTAGTTTACTTATGATAAATTATAGAAAATTCGAAATTTTTCAAATAATATTTTAGTGTGTTATTTAAGTGGGTGTATGCTAATTGTTTTTCATGATAAATAATAAGATTTATATTTATTTTTACCAAATATAAATATTTTGAAATTAGTTAAAAACAACAAAAATTTTAGGAAAATTTGAAATATTAAAAAAATTGTTTGATCAATGTTGTTTGATTTTTTGTAATAACTGGTTTTATTGTGCTTAAAACCTGATTGTTTTCTGAGGAAAATCTAAGTGGAGTTTACAAAATACGTTTTTTTAAAAAAAATTGAGCTGACACTTAACTTGGCCACTGAACATTTTTGAACTTTAAATTTATTTATTTATCTTGCTAAGCTATAAAGGTGTAAAACGGTGGTACATATGTAGAAAACGATGGAATATTTACAATTTTGATTTAAAGGCGCGGGGGTTGGGGTGAGGGTCCAACAACTTAATTTTATCTCATATTAAATATTTTTTCTCACTAATATTAAGGTTCTAAAGGGTGCAAAACAAGACATTTATTTTGGCCTTAGAAAGCCACCCAATTATCGAGTGGGGGACTATTCTCAGTTCGGCCCCCACTCATATTTTAATTGAAATATATTTCTCTTGTATAACTATTAAGGTGACAAACGCCATACTTGCGTGTAAAATAGTACAAATCAAAACTTTTTTAAAGGCATTTAATATCCCTTTTAATATTAGGGAGGTGACCTGGCGGTCTAGGGGTAAGGTGTCATACTTCTGTGCTGGCGGCCGGGGTTCAATCCTCGGTACCGGCACAGATTTATCTGATTACCAAACCCTTCCTACACCTCTGACAAGACATCTTGTGAATGTGTGGAATGCCAGGCCGCCACCGTGGTTCAGATTCCACGTTAAACTGTAGGTCCTTCATTTCATCTCACAATCACCCTACCATTACACATTAGCGTAAGTGCGTATAACCCGAACGGGTAGAAAGACGCGGTGCTAATAATAATAATAATAATAATAATAATAATATTAGGGAGCTACTATTATCTTAACTTCCACCCCCAACAACTAGAAATCGTAAGGTCTCTGGGGATGGCTTGTAAAACTTACTACTTGGGGTGCAACATAAGGTGGGAAAAGATGGCATTTTTAAATCCATTATTTGATGGTGTGGGGGCTGAAGATAATTTCCAATGACTTAATTATGTTGTTTGTTAAATATTTTTTCTCGCTAATCTATTATGGTGCTAAACGCCATACTTGGGTGCAAAACGGTGCAAAGCAGGACTTTTATTTTGGCATTAAGACAATTAGCGAGTGGGGGGTTACGCTTACCCTGGAAAACCCACCATTTTCCCTTTAAAATATATTTTTCTTGCAAACCTATTCAGGTGCAAAACGCCATACTTGCTTACTTGGGTGAACTACTACTATTAGCACCGCGTCTTACTACCTGTTTGGGTTATATGCACTTACACTAATGTGTAATGGTAGGGTGATTGTGAGATGAAATGTAGGACCTACAGTTTAACGTGGAATCTGAACCTTGGTGATGGCCTGGCATTACAAACATTCACAAGTTGTGTTTAATACACGTTTTGTTAGAAGTGTAAGATGGGTTTGGGAATCAGATAAATCTGTGCCGGGACCAAGGATTGAACCCTGGACTCCCAACACAGAAGTCTGACACCTTACCACTAGACCACCAGGTCAACTTAATTGGGTGCAAGACGGTGAAAAATAGGTTCAAAACTGTGGTATATTTAAATTTTAATTTTGAGGGGAGGCAGCTTAAATGATCTTAAAAAGACTGTATGCATGTGGTTATATGCATATTCATCCAAAATATGCACTGACACATGAAATATGCAATAATATGCATGAAAAAATAAGTAGAATTGTTAGATGTCACATAAAACACTTTTTACTTTCTCGCAATCATTCAGGTAAAGAAAGTGCTGTATTCGAAAAAAATAATCAAACTCTAAATTTTGATGAATCTCTACGTTTCATGACTCCCATCCGAATCCGAAAAAGTTGTTTTAAACTTCTGTCTGTCTGTCTGTCTGTAACTTAAAATAGAGCCTAAACAATTTTACCGATCAGGCTAAAACTTAGTATATAGGGTTTTCATAGTTTTGCCTAGAAGTATTTTTGGAATTTGATATCTAACTATAAAATTAAGGGTTGTTTATTGAAGGGCAAAAGAGATAAATTCAATTTTCTCAAAATTTGATCTAACGATTTTGATTAAATTTAATTTCAAAATATTTAGAAATATTGCAAACAAAATGGCTGTTCTCAATATTTCAGCTAAACGACTTTAAGGAATCTCTGGTCTTTCGGGTATATTACAATTTTTTTTATCATATCTCCGTAACTCTTTGAGATATGAAATTCACTTATCATAACAAATATGTAGATCTATTTATAATATAAATATTTTATAATAGGCATATTTTTATAAAACAAATAGCTTTCAAACTATACGCAACTTTTCGAACACTAAAAACACACAAAAAAAACCTTGAAATGTTAATGGATGTACAAATTAGCTCTAACGATTTTGATTAAAATTCTTATCTAGGCGTTGATTAAGATTATAAATTGGCTATTTTCATTTTTCCAAGAGAATGACTTTTAGGTTACTTTACAGAAGTTGAAATTTACGTATCTCCGCAACTATTTGTGATACTAAATAATTTATCATTGCAAAATTATAGAACTATTAGATATAAAAAAAACTTAGATATGAAATAAATTTTTATAAACACAATAGTTTCTGAGATATTGGCATATATATTAATACAACTTTGTGAGCTTTAGTTGTAAAAAGATACTACTTAAGTTTCATTGCAATAATTCTCCAATGCCATAGAGTAATTATATATATAAATAAGTAAGTCTCCCAAAAAGTTTATGCTATTTCTCCCTAAGCCCCTAAGGAAAAATGTTTGTACAACAATGATCTATCTCCATTTAAGTCTCAATAGTTAATATATATATATATATATTTTTTATTGGTCAAAATGATTTTAAATGAGTAATTTAATAACAATGCGATAAGATGAAGATGTGCAATACTTAATAAAATGTCAAAAATTTTACCCGGAAGTCGAAATTTTAATACGAAGTGTTGATCCTTGTGGACCCAATATTGATCTTTTTTATTGGTCCAAACATATAAATGAGGACATTAATTACTTAAAAATAAAATTATAAAATTTAAAACTGGGACTTAAAAAATGGTTTTACATAAATATAGTGCAATTAATTCTTGGGTTTGCTAGTGTATATTATTTCGTTTCACATATAGTACGAGTTTTGAGTAAATATCTCCATTTTTAAACAATAGAGTGAGAAAGTCCGTGTGGAGTTCCGTACCATTTATTTCTAAATCTAGCAAATCAATATTAACCAACAAATAAAACATGCATACATACCAAATCCCTAACTTATATGCTTACTATGGAACAAATTAGAACAGTAAACAAAGAACGGGACATAACTGAACAGATTAAAAGTATACATATATAAGTGTACAGGTACATTACTAATGTACGCATGGATCAAGGAATCCCAAAAGACAACAAGGACAACGTGTAACATTGCATGTATAAATTCAGTAAACTGTATTTGTTTTGAGTTTAATTCAAGGTATTTACGTGTATTATAAGGAGTCTCACTATATTTAGTTTAGAATAATATCTGATTATAGAATATAAAATATAAATAAAGTATAGTATCAATACCAGTATTCAATTATTTAGACAATCAATCATACATAAATACATGTAAATAATAATAATAATAATAATAATAAAAACATGCCCTCAACTACGTCCTTAGAGGCACTCAGACACAGAGGCAGACAAGAGACTTGACCCATATAATGCTGTCATTAACCATGCTATTTAGAGACCCTGAGACACAAATAGAAGCAGAAAAGAGGCTTTGCCCATTTAAAGATATCCTTAACTATGCTAATTATATATACTTAAACACAGAAGCAGACAAGGGTTTTGGCCTATACGAAGATGTATTTAACTATGATAATATGAGTTACTCAGACAGAGAAAGACAAAAGAATTAGACAATATAATATTATACTTAACCATGTTATTATAAGCTACTTAGACACAAACAGAGAGACACGATATAAGTTGGGGTTTGAGATATAGCCCAATTGCTTCTGAGAAAGTGTTATGGTTTGTATACCGGTGATTTTAAGTCAGAATTATATTTATTGACCGTATGGAGCGAGTCACTTTTTTGACATTTTGACATTTTGAAATATAGTAGGATTTTCGAAAAATGAAAGAAGAAAAATCTTAAATGAACTTTATTTTTTGATAGCAAACTCAAAGTTAAAAGGGAACTATGTATGATAAACAATAACAATAAATGTTTAGTACCTACAAGTTTTATAAATACATTGGCCTTCTATTTGACGAAAAAATAATATTTACAGTTCTCTAAAAAATATTGGTTTTAAATGTAAAACTTGGATACCTATTAAGTGATGTTCATGAATGTAAGCCTACTCTTTGCGGATGTGCGGAAACGTGAACACATCGTCTTCCCTTGAACCATCCGTATTCTCACGCTTATTCCAAGTATTTGCTACCTTTTTTTTAAATCCGAATAAGCTTCTGTCCCAATTACCAGGATTAAACGCGTTTCAGTACCACTCCGAATATATTTTTATACTGAGCTGCTTCAGCTAAGTGCACAGGGCAATGTATATACAAGTACAGGACAGCATAGTGCATCATAGGGTAGTTATTTAAATTTTAATAAGATAAGTCAAAGAACAGTTGTGTAATAAACTCAGCCGCAGCTCTCAGTCAACACATGGTGAGCAAAGATAAGAAACTGTACTTAGACTTGCCCTAATAACCTCATTATGTCGATAGGCCTCTAAACACCACTGTAACCAAGCAGGTATATCTGTCTTAATTTGTATGTGCTATATTACTAAACAAAATTTAGTAGGAGGAACGATTTTAGAAAGCCTTATTTTTCTACAATGATCTTACTGTACTCATAAACACTTGTTACTAAATTCCGTTCACGATAGATTTTTACCTGGATGACAGTTCGAAAATCATATGTTTAGGTTTTGGGTTGCCATCACTTGTAAAAGATCACAGTTTTGTTATAAATGTAAAGATCTTTAATTACCAGTTATATATTACATTTAAAATAACGTAAATTTAAATTTTCTCATACTCTTTAATTTTTTTAATAATTTCTTTTTATTCAATTCGAAACAATATTTTAAACATAATTAAAAGTACTTATTTTTCTTTTTGGAATGTTACTGATTTTGTGTAATATAGAGCACACATCAATATCTTTTAATACAGATATCGTATTTACTTGGAAAAGAAAAAAATGTTGTCTTTTTTTACATAAAATAAATGATTTTATGATTATTTTATCGTATTTTGAAATATTTAACTGAATAAAATATTTTCATCATCTGCGTGTCTGCATCATTGTAAAAACACTTGTCTACCGTTATGTTCAATCATATGGTTTAGATTCGTCAGTCGCCATTTTGAAGCTATGTTCGTTAGAAGTCTTTGTGAAAGTAGTGTTAATATTTTTTTAAGGGGACTAAAACTATAAATAAACTTTGTGTCCGTCCTCAAATATATAAATTATATTGGCCTAAATTACTGTGGTTAACTATCACATTAATATATTACCATCTGTTTTCATTACAGTCATCCAAAGTGATAGATGTCAGCTGTTTGCGTAGTGATATATTAGGGATTACTTCTAGTAACATTTCGAGCTGTCATCCAAGTAAACTTAGCTCCTGAATGACTTATAGAACCTGCCCACCATGTGATTTCCCTCCTGTGTTTCCTGTGCTAGGCCACAGAGCAGGAGTGACGAGAAGACTTTCAGTAGTGTCTTTTTTCTCCTCCTACGCCCTCGAAACCCAGGTATCACTACCCATCCAAGCAAACAATAGTTTTAACCAAGTAAAAGGTGTCAGGCTGATGGAGGTAGATTTTAAATTGATTTGAACCGTATTTGGGTGCTGGGAGATTTGGAAACTATTTAGAAAAAACTACCTTCATTTCACCCGGACGAGATTATTACGTTTTCGTCTGCGTTACCGAAAAATCTACATATACTGGAATGAATATATTTCAAAACAGTTTTGATCCGAGCAAGCCTAAATGTTGTAATTTTTTTGAACTGATCCATTGGTGATACAGTTTCAAATTCCTCATCACTCTTCCTCCCCTTCCCAACCCTTTTTAACCTACATTCTCCGAGTACAGGACAGAACAAAAGAAAATGGATCAAGTTCTCAAGTCTGCAAATCTTGTACCATGCCGTGCATTGTTTTGTGTGGTCGTATTTCACCCGCCATCAGACACCATACAAGTAGTTCTGGCAATCTTCCACCGTCACTAGTTGTAGGGTACTCACTCTTCTTCACACATACACACGCACCCTACTCTCTCCCTCCTTATACTCACGCATGCGTACACTCTTGCACAATCGCACGGAGACCGTAATACTGGGTAGTAAAGAGAGGCCATTTAGCTGGAGCCATCAAGCTCCGTATCGTAGCGAGGTTTATTGCATTCTTCAGCAAAAGAAAATGGATGAAAGAATTTCGACATATTATGGCGTAATTCCCTCAGCTATAATTTTATATTATAACATATATTGAGCTTACTCACTGAGCCTGGTATGTCTAAATTATATTAAAGTTTATTTTCGGAAGATACTGCATTTTGCGGTGACTCCAAATAGTGTTTTATGATTTATTAAGTAGCTAAGCTATTATTATATCTGTTGAATTACGGTTATAGCCATATATAAACATCGTATCTTTAAATTGAAAAATTACACCTGAACACGGTAATCAAATAGGCTTTGATTTGACTTGTTTGTTCATCATAACTCATTCAGTAGCATATATACTTACTAGACTAAGAGTACTAGGTCTGATTATTATCATGGTCAAAAACATATTATTTGTGGAATCAATGCTTTTATTCTTCGACGCGCAGAATTAAGAGCTAGAAGATAGGGTTCTATGTATATTCTAAATTTATGTCAGTTTGTAGGACGTGTGCCGATATAGTCAGTAGGTTTAGAAAGTATGTGTTAAAAACATAACATAATAAGTTTAGCTTCTAGATTATAAATAAAAAGGGAACAGTTGTATAAAGGTAGCCCTTTGTAATTAGTGCCTATATATATTAAGTCTCAAAGAGAAAGAGTCTTACTAATTAGGTTTTTAAGGGAAGATTTGGGGTACAGAGAGTATGTGAGCTATAGACTACCCTGATTATGGTTAGAAGAAACTTATTTTTTTTAGTAGAAAATCAAAATTTAGCAGGTAATTGTAGGGGAAAATTCATTTCTTTAACAGCTTACGAACTCCTTTATGATTTTTGTTAAACTGTAGCTCTCTTTTATCGAATATTTTAGTATTAATGTATGTAATTTCTTTTCTTATATATTATGACCTTTCTTAGGTAAATATTGCGTTTTTTATGGATTAAATTTGATTGTCTAATAATTTCGGTACTGATTAATGTTTAAAATCAAAGATTGTTTTTATATGTGTTGGTAGATATATGTCTAATTGATTTATGATTGTCATGGTTATCTTGATATTTAAAAAAAGAATAAATTATCTAATGTTTGTATTAAGATGTAGAAATTCTTAATTTGACATAGTTTTGATATTTGTCTGTCCGCATGAGTTAATCGAACATTTCTAAACATCCTAGGAATCCAAAATTTTGAATTTCGATAGGTTTTAAGATAATGTATTCTAAAAAGGTCAGAAAATACTAAATATAATGTGGGGGAGGGGGCAAGGTTGTTGGAAATTCTCAAAAAATTTCAAAGAAACTACTTAACAGTGTGGTATGAAATAGAAACTTGGCAGGCATCTTGAAACACCACACAAAATAATTACAAATATCTGAAATTATAAATTTTTAAATGGGGCACCGGGAAATATATGTATGAAAGTATAAAAAGAAAACCATTTTAGTAGTAACAAAACTTAAATTTAAAGTAACTCTAGATATCCTAGTCTTAAACATTTATATATAAAAGCAGCAGTTAGAAACATAGGGATGTTCCGGGAGGACTTTTAAATTTCAAAAGTTATTGGAAACAAATTAGTTTCCAGTGTTGTGTGAAGCTTAAATTTAGAAGGAAAGTAAAATGACCACGACCAATAGCCAAAAGAGTCTGACGATTTTAAATTTTAAACGGGATCCCGTAAAATAGGATAATGGGGTCTATAAAAAGAAAAAGAAATAGCTATAATAAAACATTTAAAATTGGAAATCAGGTATAAATACCTATCATGGTAATCGAACCAATCATAAAACTTAAATTTTCTGATTGGGAGTGGTGAGAATTGGGGGAAGGAAGCCCTAGACATCTAATACACTAATACGATCACCATTCCTCTGTGAAGTAGAGAACAGGTTTTCGTTAAGCATGTCTAGGACCCCCACTAAATATCCAAGAGAGATTGAAAACTTTAAATTTTAACATGTAATTTGGGAAAATGGCGTTGGGAAAGGGGGGGGTCATAATTATAGAGTATTTTTAAAATGAGGTAGAAAATCTATAATTGGACGGATGGGTGGAGATAAACTCTAGATAGACAAATAGAAATAAAGAATTTAAAGCAATCTCATAATGAGTGGGAAAAAAGGGCTTGAGGTTAAACATTTACACAGTTATTAGAGAGATTAGCCACTTCTCAATGTGTTTGAAAACTGAAATTTGAAAGGCTTGTAAGTGTACCCACTTTGAGTAACTATAACATTCTGAAAATTTAAAATGGGATTCCATAAAACAAGAAGGGGGAAACATATTAAAAGAAAGTTAAGATGTGATATAATATATAAATTCAGCAGGTAGTCAAAACTACAACTCAAAATAATCTAATTGATTAAAGCATGTGAATATACTTAAGTGGGAGTTAGAGAAATTGTGGAGGTGAGAGTGGGGTCGATGCAAAAATTTCCTAGGAGAATAGGAAAAACTATTTTTCTGTTTGTTAAACAACCAAAATTGTACGACACATTCGCATAAAATTTCTCATGTTGTAAATAATTACGCCGAATAAAATTTTCAAAAAACGGCTTTGAGTAAGCTACACTTAAATAAATTTTACCCCAAAAACCAGTAAACAGTATTATTTGATATTAAAAACACTACCAAAGTATACATTTGTAAACAAATCGTCATAGCAGTTTTGTAAAATATTTCAAGGTTTAGAAAGATCAGATATCAATAAACTACTTTCGACGAGTTTTTGTCCACAAACCAGTAATAATATAGTGAATGCTATTTGTCATGTAAAACATATCCTAGATATACATTTTCAAAAAAAAATAATATCACTCATTTCGAAAAATTCGGAATTCAATGTTACTAATCAATAAACTACCTTAGATTGAAGGGCTAGAAAATATAAAATGTTTTGTTGCATTTCCCTCTAACATCTAAATATCAATTATTACTATTATTATTATTAGCAACGCGTCTTACTACCCGTTCGGGTTATACGCACTTACGCTTATGTGTAATGGTAGGGTGATTGTGAGATGAAATGAAGGACCTACAGTTTAACGTGGAATCCGAACCACGGTGGAGGCCTGGCATTCCCCACATTCACAAGATGTCTTGTCAGAGGTGAAGGAAGGGTTTGGTAATCAGATAAATCTTTGCCTGGACCGAGGATTGAACCCCGGCCGCCAGCACAGAAGTCTGACTCCTTACCCCTAGACCACCAGGTCACACTAAATATCAAGTTTGAACAAAATCCACCAAACCATTTGGGATCCGTGACTAGAGATAGACAGAGAAATAGACAGACATGTGGAAAAATAGGTGGGGACCAGTAGAGAATATAGTTTCGTGATGCAAGTAAATAAACTATTTGGATAACGTAATTACATCTGAACATACGTAAACTCAATATTGAATGCCGGGAAATGGAAATGTTTAATGTTATTACAAGCTTACAAACCAATTTAGAACACTATTTTAAATGCGGTAAATACTTGAGATTGGTAGGAAAGTAAAAGAATTTAAGATAACCACAATTTTCTCTTCAAATTTAAATTGGGTATGTGGGGACAGAAAAGGGAGAAGGGGTTTTAACTTTAAATCTTTCCAAAAGAATAAGAAAGTCTACTTTTCGGCATGTAAGAAAAATAAATTTGACAAATTTGTAAAAGAGTACCACACATAGCTATACAAGTTGAAATCTTAAGAATTTAAAATTTAGCTGTTTGTAAATATGTGCCTGGGTGAGGGTATGAAAATTACTTAACTTGTATAAAATAGTATTCTTGATATGGTGGTTTTGTAAATACTGAAGAAAAATATATAAAAATAAACAAATAAAAATATAAATATTATCTTAAAGTGAATATATTATAATTATGAATAAATAGCTAAATATAGATGTATTAAACATCACCTATTTAGGAGATGCATTAAAACTCTTATCCTTATATATAATTTGATAATTCCGTTATCGGTAATATAAATTATGAGGAAATGACTGAACAGTTATTTTACATACAACTCATTTTAATGGTTAGTAGTCTCGGATGTCGGGAATGATAATAGTTTTCCACGAAAACACAATTTTCTCAGAAAATTTTCATTTTTTTTATCATCATTTGTCTAATCACCATGGGAACCGTTATTTGCTACATGGCTGTACATCTCTAAATAAAATATACCTATTTGGCTAAAAAATAATAACTCAATCTTCATTAATTGTTCGTCTGAACACATCACAATTTTCTCTTTGGATGCATATTTCTCTTTTGATGCTTTTCAAAACATATCTAAATTAAGATGCCTATACTGGGGAAACATTTTACTTTATTGGAATGTTGTTAACGTTAATTCGCATTTAAATCAATAATATTGAGGATGATTCAAAAATTATAAAAGTTAAGCTGTTAAATTCATGAATATACTGTCTACGTTTGGTTTCGCGCATGTTAAAATGACGCTTAAATAGGTTTTCGTGTGTATTATAATCTCAAAACCGATAAAATGATATTTAATAATGTTTAAAAATAACCATTAACTACTAACTATTAGATTTGGTGTTCTATTTTATTTTTTTCGTACAATATGTTTTGATGTTTATTTTAGAAAATAGTAACACAATTCAAATAAATAAGTTAAACTATTTTTTCATTTTACTGATTAATTTTGAAAATATAATATTTAAAACTATTTTTTTTTGTACCCCATAGGGCTATATCTGTTCACATTCTTACAAATACAGTAAGTTCAGTCATGTTTCCATACAGATACTTAATTTTGAGGCAATTATATTTCAAAGTACCGTAATGTTTTGTGCTCCACATTTGTATTATAACATTCTTTCTCTCTATCTGACACTCTCTCTCATGCTCTAACACACTCTTTCCCACTCTCTCCCCTCACACACACACAAACACGCACACACTTTATAACACACTATCTCTCATATAATCTTCTCTCATTCTCTATCACACTTTATCCCTCTCTCTAACACATTCTATGCCCTTACAAACACTCTATATAATACCATTTCTCTCACATTATTTTTATTAGACTCTAAAACTCTCTATTTATAAAACGCTATATATCTCTCAAACGCCCTCTCTCTCAAACTCTAGCTCTCTCAAACGTTCTATATATTGAACGCTCTCTCACAAACTTTCGCTCTTTCTCAAATTCCCTCTATCTCAAACACCCTTTCTCTTAAACCCCCTCTCTTTCAAACTCTCTCTCGCTTTCAAACTCCCTCTCTTAAACTCTCTCTCTCTTATACTCTCTCTCTCTCAAACTCTCTCTGTCAAACTTTATCTCAATCACTCTCACTCTCTATATCTCAAACTCTTTCTCTCAAACGAATTACTTCAATTTCTCTCTTTAACTCTCTCTCTTAAACTCGTTTTCACTCTAATTTTTCTCTTTCTAAACTGATCCCTACCTCTCAAACTTTCTCTCTCAAACCCACTCTCACACGCCCTTGCATTTTATCTTTCTTTCACAAAATATCCATCCCAAATTTTACACTCTTTCTCTCTCACCCACACACATTTTCTCAAAAAGTTTATTAAGCATTCTCCCTCACATATTCTCTTTCTCTCTCACAAACCCCGTCTCAATATCTCCCACGCACACGCTATCTCTCACACACTCTGTCCTTTCTATAACACACAAACACTCTTTCCTTTTTCTTCCAGTATTTCTTTCTCTCTAACACATACACAAACTCTCACTATCACTCGCTCACACCCATTTTCAAACTTATCCACACACTTAATCAATCACTCACTCAAACACCTACACTCTCATTCTCACTATCACATTTTATCACTTTCTTTTTCATATTTTATACATAACTTAATAAGCCCGTTTCCAATAATAGAACTTACGAGGTAAAAATACAAACTTTTAAAAATACAAATTTTTCAATTCAAATTTTACATCTTTTACTTTTGTGGGTAGTGACTCATCTGTACAATAATTCTTTACTTACATCACGTGGGAAACCATGATTTATGTATGGTGTTATATCGGTAAATAAAATATTTCATTTTGGTTAAAAATAACATCGGTACAATTCTTACTTAGGTGGCTTGGTTTAACAAATAGATAAAGAGCCAGGAGAGGGGAAGTTTTAAAGTTCTCACAGTGGCGATAGAGGGGAATTTTTTTTTACTAAAATTAAACACCGAAACCTAAATATCTATGTAAAGTCGATAGCCTTTGATGATTAAACCTTTAACTTGAAAGTAGAGTGAGGGCTTATTATATTAATAGATCTTTTCCCAATAAAATGATTCGAATACATTTTAGTGCAATAATATGCAGCCGTCGCACCAACGATCCACTAGTTAATATATATATTTTTTTAAATTCCATGTGGATCATGATTCTCTTTGGTAAATTATGATGCTCCATATTTAATCTGTTTCTGTAACATAGCCTCTAATTTTATCTATGCCCTTTGGTGAAATGTGATTCTCATTTTCACAACGTGTTTCTGGTACAATGTCTATTACTTCGTTTCACTTAGGATTATATTTTGATGGTGCTTAGGTAAAGATTGAACTTTCAATGGATTGATCTCATTTGAATTTTTTTTAATTAGTTAATACCTGGTTACCATGATCTTTTTTTTTCATTAAATGTATGTATAGCTTTAATTATTGGTTTGTGATTGTCAAATTTTGCTAAGGATTGTACTCTATATGGAGGAACTATCAAATTAATGGCAGCTGGATTTTGAGCGTCCATATTTGACATAATTTGATGCAGACTAGCCGCGCAAAGAACAGGTTGAACAACAAGTATATACAATATATGTATATGTTTACATCTAGATGTATATATGTGAATACAATAATTCAAACTAATAAATAAAACCAATTTATTAAATTTTTCATTAAAAAATATTGTATTACATAATTTTAATCAAACATTTTGTATATGTTCCTTAATAATTTACATGCTTTAGCAAAGCTAATATATGTTTATATTATACCACATCTTTGAATTTTCCCAGTTCATAAATTGAGTCAATTTCTGGCCATTTTATGAACTGAACTCCCTTCAACCCTTTCCTTAATGGGGCAAAAATTAGTCAATTTCATGAATTATTGCGCAGCGCTTGTGATTCCCAGTCCATGAACTAGAAATTTCATAATCTTGGCAATTTCGATCATTACCCATTTCATGAACTGGATGAGTTGGTTTAACTTTTAAACGTTCTAGAATTGAAAGTTAAGCTAAGTTAGGTTGGCTTATAATTATAGAATTTCTTCAAACGAATTTCAGTTAATCTTCTAATATATAATACAATAAGTTCCAGTTCATAACATGGGCAAGAGTTAATGCAATTTTTGCCCAGTTCGCGAAATGGTTAATAGAATGGGCCAGTTCATGGAATGAGCATAAATTTTCACATTGCATGAAATGGACACTTTCACTATTGGGGTGCAACATAAAACATATTCCATTACTATTAATTTGTCATTGTAGTATTAACTAAGACCCTAGCTTATTGTAATTCCAAAATAATTTTTTTCTTAATCTCTCCTTTATTGAATAATAATTAAATATATATTCACATATAAGATACCTGAAAACTCTTTTTAAACCACGACTTTGTGTATGATTTTAAATTAAAATTTAACTAAACGTTTCAAAAACTCAAACAATAAAACTCTCAGTTATACTTCTACAGTACCAATTTATTAATTTGAGGTGATATGGTGGTCTAGGGGTAAGGTATAAAACTTCTGAGTTGGGGGTCCGAGGTTGAATCCTCGGTCCCGGCACAAATTTATCTGATTTCCAAACCCTTCTATCACCTCTGACAAGACGTGTATTAATCACAATTTGTGAATGTGTGAAATACCAGGCCTCCACTGTGGTTCGCATTTCACGTTAAACTATAGGTTTCCATTTCATCTCACAATCACCCTACCTTTACATATTAGCGTAGGTGCGTACATCCCGAACGGGTAGTAAGACATGATGCTAATAAAAATAAAAATATTAGTCGGATGCGTTAAATAAAGGGTAACTCCAAAACGGGTTGTTTCAATAACACCTTTTCAAAATTGTTCAAATATTTCTTTTAATATGATGATTAAAAATAAATTACAAACATATTTATTCAGTAAAAAACTAATTATTGTTTTCTGTATCCAATGACAAATTTGTCTTATTTTGGTTTGTAAACACTGTTTCAGTTCTCTATTAGTTAAAATATTCATATAAATAAAAAATGGAATGTATGTCAATTATATAGAAATTTAGAAATAATTTATTTTGAAATTGTTTTCAATGGCTTTCTTTCAAAATTCCCTTTTGTACTAAAGCAGTCTGAAAATTTACATAAGAATGCAAGAAAAAAAAAATCTTGTACCCCACACCATTTATTTTCTAGCCCATTCAAAATCTATTCATCAACATTCATTGTTAGCCATGTACAATTAGTCATTATTAGAAATTTAAATTACATTTGACAGCTGGATTTATGACACATTCACCATGTCTATGTATCCTTCATGTTGAAATGATACGTTTCTAGTCATAGACATAAAATTGAGTTGACTATAAAATATGAAAAAATTAAGGTGATAATTATTACTTTCTTCTGTGATTGAGCATAGTATCAATATAATTATTAAAATTAATTAATGGTATGTTTTATATACCATGGATTATACAATTCTTGTTTTGAACTGTTCACTGCTTTTGATCCCAGTCTACCACCAACATTTTCCCTCCAAGGAGAACCCGTCACTGCTTCGACCTCAGTCTTACACCAACACTTTTCTCCAAGGTGGACTGGGCACTGTTTTAGACCCAAGCCTATCACCAACTATATCCCTCCAAGGTTAACTGGGCACTATGGTGAAATGGGCACTGATACCTTCCAAAATGATTTATATCCCAAAATAGAATGGACGTTTCTAGCCTAACCTAACTTAACCTTTATGTTATAATAACAAAGACTACAATAAGAATTGAAATGAATACTAAAAGTTGAATAGACGAAAATGATGTAAATGTGTAATCAGTTTAATAACAGAGATTGAGCAATATACTAAAGTAAACAATGATATGGAATAGAAAGTGGACTAAAAATACTGTGTACAAACATAGTTGGCATATTTAAATGAAAT
>CABFVZ010001226.1:26426-42647 GCA_902151445.1 Timema monikensis
CCCTCCCCCTATCAGTTAATTGTACTAGCAATTTTTTACAGGCCATATTAAGTTTCAAAAATTCATTTTAAGTCAATATCTTCTTATCTACTAGTCCTATGACTGAAAGGTTTCTATTCAAATATATAGATTAGGAAATTTCCTATATAAAAGGTTTCATAATTCTTTTTTCGCACATGCAACCGATTAAGAAAATTGTCACTGTTAAACATAAATTCTAGGCGTATATTCTACTAGTTAGAATACTCTTATAATAAAGTTTATATATGTTACTCAGCATAAAATACTGAAATAATTTTACTGCTATCTGTGTTTGCTACCTTTTTAGTAACTCGTCTAATTGGTTAGGGATGAGATAGGTATGATTTAGAGGAAGTTCATCTGCATTTTCGTAGAGAGGGAGAGTGGTAAGCCATTTATTAAAAACCACACTCGCTAAACCCTACCGGGATCTAATTCTGATCTCCCCATTAGTGGCAGTCTAATTTAACACGAGAGTAGTGCGTAGGACCGTACAGCCACCAAGGTGGGTCAATTATACTACTGTTGAATTCTTGTTTATTAACTGGACTCACAACATGCCATCAACCAATACTTTTTGGAAGGTACCGCTAGCTGGTATGTATTTTCTCCTCTATTTAACCCCCTATCTATTTGTTGTGGCTGCGAAATTATAAGAACTGGTGACCCTTTTCTGGATTCCTAAACTAAATATAGATTCTTTTGCTCACCCTCCTCGACCCCAATTAATCTTTTTTTTAACCCCTAACTAATGAAACGACAGTACCCATTGGCCCTCTGTTGCCGTTTCATAGCATTTTTATTATTACTAAAAAATCCTATAAAGAACTCCGTAATTACTTACAATATTAATTCGCTCTATATCCTTTGGCGCTCTTTGATGAAATAGGGAATACGCAAAACTAAACAGTCATATTTGTTTGATAGCTTTGAGCCAAGAATATTTGAGCTTGGTACTGTAAATATTATGGATATCAGATGTCATCGATGAAGGATTTCTTTTGCATCGTGTTGTATGGCATTAAGAAGATAATTTTGAACATATTTTTCCGATATATATTAACTAGGTGAAGATATATTTTGGTTCAAATATAATTGTTGTTTTTGATGGCTATAATGACAATAGAAATAATATAAAAACTATGGAACAAACTACGTCAATCCTCCAAACTCCCCGTATCAACCAGGTTCTCTTCGGTGAAACTATGAATGTTAACGGTGATCCAAGAAAAAATCTTTTCCAACACACACAACAAAGTCAGATTAATTTCAATTCTGTCAAAAAAGTTAGAAGCTGTTGAAACTATTGGTAAACAAAGTCAAGAAGATGCTGACGTTTTTATTATTGAAACAGCACTAGAACAATCGTGTATAAATAATAAATATGTAGATATTTTAGTTCTTCTAATAGCTCGCACGCCTGCAGATAGAGAATTTTTCTTTCTAAACCAGTTAAAGGGGTGGTCGAGAAGGATACATATTCTTCACAAAGTTTCAGACAATATGAAAAGAGTTAATATCATATTTTATTCTCAAACACAATCACGGGATGTGAAACAACATCTGCCATTTTGAACGAGGGTAAAGCAAAATCTTTGAATATATTAGAAAAGTGCGAGGATTTACAAATTTCGGCCCAAGTTTTTAAGCAAGAAGGTTGATCTGAGGAATTAATATTTTCTAATGGCTACGCTTGCTCTTAGCAATATATGGTTCGCCAGTTAAAGAAGTTTTTACTGATACACATCGATACTAGTGCTTTGCTAAGTCTACAAGAAATAACAAACCTGTCGAGTTAGCTTTACTTCCACCGACCGCTAGTGCAGTTCAACAACACCTACATTGGGTTTATTATCCAGTGCAAACATGGTTAGGCAATGAGTTGATTCCCAAAGATTTGGGGTGTTTAATGAAAAGTAATTTCTTTGGAGACGAACATCACAATCTCCGTCTCCATGTTCCCTTTTGGATATTATTTTCTGCAACTGTTCAAAAGGTTGTGAACCAATGTGTGATTGTAGGGAAATAGGTTTATACTTTTTAGAAATATGTTATAATTGTCATGGTCAATCCTGCCTCAATGCTATAATAGATTAAGACACTTTAGATGGACCAGAAGAATAAATAAGTGTAAAGGAATTTGATAAAGAGAGTGAAATTAATCTTATGAATTTCTTAACAGAAGGTTTGTGTTCTCAACCTTATGATCAGGTTAAAACAGATGTACAGGATGAAGAAGAACAAGAAAAAAAGAGGAAGACGAAGTATAATCATAAAATGGGATCATATCGTGGATTAGGCCTACATGGGATACCACGTTGTAAAAAAGCTGCCTTCTACTTTACCTCAAATGTGATGGATGTTGAAAAGAGTACTGGTAGTACATAAATAGAATAGGTACATAGGTTATAACTTAATAGGCCGTAACACGTGAAAGCGGTTGCATGTACTAAAAAGAAGTATAGAACATTTTATGTAGGAATTTTTGTTATCTACCTATTTGAATAGATACATTTTAGTCATATGACCAATTTATAAGGTGATTTTGATTTAAAACTTATTTTTGAGATTTATTATGGAATATAAAATTTTTTCCACACAATTAATTGAGGTGGACTTTTTATATATTATTTATAAGCACTAAATTAAAATACGTACCAAAATTTAGCTAGGTCCGTAAGGAAACTACTTATGTCACTAGACTAGTAAATTCATCAGGAGATTATATAGCATTAAAGTTATTGGCATTGACAACTCTTCTACATTCCAGATTGTGAGATTTTAGAAATAATACCTAATACCTTTGTCAAATATAACAATACTGATTCAATATATATATATATATATATATATGAGTAATTTAGACAAATTGAAGAATTGAACAGAGATCAGTGGTTTAAGTGTATGATTTATCACGCAAAATAAAAAAAAAATCGCTTTGTTCACTCTATATTGATAAGGCCCATTTTTGTAGATGGGTTGGAGGGGGGCGCAACCATGCCCATGAGTTTACCTATGTAACATTTATTCACTTACACAAATATGAATATGAATAGCAATGTGACAGTCAGCTAAACATAATAAAAATTCCAGCAGTCCAGTTAAATAAAGCTTGTTTATGGGTTTTTTTAAACGCTATTTTGCTATCTTAACAATCAAAATACACCATTAAAAACCAAGATATATTTTTATAGGATTTTTTCTATTCGTTTATCTGCATATTTTCACCAAAAATAAACCGTTCTAGATATAATTGCGAAACATCGGAGAAAGATACGGCTTGACCCTTCATTTTTCAAGATGGTGGAAGTAGCATAAGTTGGATTGGTCAGGACTTTTGATATGTTGTTTAGGATGGCAATATAACAACAATCCTATGAGGAAATTTCTTATGTCACTAATAATTTATAAAAATCTTTAGTAGGCTTATACTTTTATGGATGTGAAACGTAGGCTTATAAGGAGAAAAACAAGAGCAAGGTGAATACGGTTGAAATAATCCAGCTCTTTTGGGTCAGTAACGAGAACAATTTGACATAATTATGAAATTATTTACAGTTAAGGATAGCATACATTATTACAACTTACAGCTAGGTTTTGACTTAAAATAAGGGTAAGACACAATTTGGTTCTATTTCTTACTTTTACAAACATCTCTATACACGAACTAACCTAAATTTGATGTTAAAGGCACCAGTCTAGTTATTTAGGTTTGTAGGTTATGAGATGGAAAGGGTTAAATTTTAGTTAAACTTACTTAAATAATGTCCCCTTTAATTTTCAATTAAGACGTGGCTTAATGTTGTAGACCATTGTATGAAAAATAGAGACATTAATATTTTAAAGAATAAAAGAGCGCGGTGTATAGATGTTGTTGTAGCAAAGGGAGCGCACAAGAATAGGAAAGTGTGGAGAAAGTTAGTGAGGATGAATTAAGTATGGGGATATTTTTTAGATAATATATGCAGTTTCTTGCCTACCCCTCAAGGGAATGGCGTGAGTAGGTAAGTATGTTTATTACCATATAAATGTTGATTCATTTAATGTAAATTTTACCTTTCTATTTCCAGTTATGAGATATTATTTTAAATATGAGTGTATCTAAAATGGGTAGTAAGACGTTAGTAATATGATAAATTTCTCGGTACACCCCCGTGGCAGTTTGAGGGGGTATACTATAAATACCTTAAGTGCCAGGACTCACCGTTATTGACCTTAGATCCCGTATCTTCATCCAGAAGTCATTGACCATAATTCTGGCCATTTTGTCCCTATTATTGCCCAATTTGTATTAGTCAACTACTTTCCCCCACAAGAGGTCATTTACCATTTTGGATATGCTCAATACTGCCCATTGGATTTTTTTATGGGTTTTGGTTTTTTTACTTTACATTGGTGTCCCCCTGTTTATATTTCTAATAAGTGCCCCATTGGTTAAATCAACGGAATGATATTGATATGGGGGAGTATGACAAATTGGATCGAATGCCTGGGAGTGTGTTACTTTATTTTTGTTTGGAACAGCAGTTGTCGTGTAGAGTCTGTTAGAAATCCTCTTGGTTTGCGAGTTGAGAGCTAAGTGGACACCAGTTCAGTCCCCCTAATTCCATTCTTTACATAAGACCTCCCTTTTCTCCCTCAAACGTCTACCCTGTGACCCACATTTCTAACCTCTGAGGTTTGTAACCCTCTCATTCTCTTCACCCCGGGAGGATGGTACCTCTAAATGTACGCTGAACAAATACCTTCAGTTAACTGCACTAAATAAATTCTATTTTTGTGTTTTCTATAGTTCACGACAAGTTGGTAGTTTCTACTGAGTATATTGTCCTCAAAACCTAAAATAAAAATATCCCTTCTTTGTGACTGAGGTCCTCATCAAATAAGGTGGTAGTTCCTAAAATATTGTATTTGTATTAAGCATGTTTGGCTCTCGGGAATAAAATGAAAAACCCCCATTTTGTGGCTAAGGGCTAAGGATCGTGTCAAATAAGGTTGTTCCTCGAATTCTAATTTTTTTATCAAGCGTGTATTTCCTATGAAACATAAAATGAAAACACCCCATTCTAATTAATATTGCTTGGGCCAAATGAGGTAATTATTTGTGTATTGATCGTGACATAAAACTAAATGAATATGAAAAAAATCAAAGAGCTCAACACTGCATATTAATATTTTGATTGGTCCTAATAAATATCTATTGAGTTAGTTCAAGCAGTTACTACCCATTCTTGTCGTTGAGGATACCCACCCTATTGGTTTCATAATGATGAATCCGTGTAGCACCTGTGGGTTAATTTGGTAGTGTTTGTACTCCCGGCAAAGCCACAATATATTCACATCTTATTTTAAATAGAGCAAGAAGAATTACAACATATTATTCTAAACCCTTTAAAGCACCATTTGGCACAGTTTTTATTTAGCAGCCATACTCTGCCTAAGCCAGCAAGCATGATAATATTTAGTATATTGTCGCCCTATTCCGATAGCCCCACCTTATAACTGTTGAAATACTCAAATTCGTTTAAGAACTTTACTCTATTGTATGTATTCTTCTCTCATAATCTGTTCTAAAGCACGGCCCAATACCTCTTCTTTCTTCCTAGAGACGTCTCAACAGTCATCCTGTGTAAGCCCTGTGGCTGAATTGGGATCCGATTCAAGTACATTTATGTTTGTGACTTAACATTTTAGAGAGCCTTGTGTGCAACCCGTCACAAATGTTACATTAAAGTAACATAATGACTCTATCGCTTATAATTTGTTAGAGTTCACTTTTAGTCAATTCAAAAATGTATCATCACTCGTGGCTTTAATCCACCAGTAATGCCATCTACTGAAAAACAAACGGATCTTAGGTTAAAATTAATCTATTTATATATGTCTTTGTTGAGCTAGCTTATTCTTGTCCAAAATTGATGCTGATGGTTGAACTAGAGGCTTGGCGTCCACAAACTGCTGTAACTTGCCCGTTCTGGCAGCAACTTACTACATTGAGAGTTCTTTTTTTTTATCAGTGACCATGCATATTATTTGAAAGTTGCTCTTAAACATTTCAATTTATCCACCGAAAGATGGCAAACAGACTGGCTTAAAATCAAGTCGTTTACAGCCAAAATAATATACAAACTTTGGACTATAAATGTTACTGAAACTATCCAAACTGATGATATAGTCACCGGTCATTTCACTCATAGATTTAACATTTGAATAAGTTTTGTACATCATTAAATCCTTAAGAATAGTCCCATGGACAAGCACTGTAATAACTCTAGAGTATGAAAGGTGATGGGGTGATAGGAGATAGGTACCCACAGCGCTCTAGTACAGTCAGTACCAAATAGCACGTAGTGATGTTACTTGGCTTATATGAAATTTCTGCTACTTAAGTTGAATATATATGTAGTTCTAACTTAGCTCAAATATTAAATTAACTCTTTGACAAATGATATTTGTCCTTCAGAGTTGTTATCAATGCTACTCTAGATACTACTGTTTTCACTGTAGCTTCCAACTTCACTGTTACTTTCTTCTGTAAAAGAAATTCTAAAAAATTACTTCTATTTCTTCTTCTATCAGACGGTGACCTGGTGGTCTAGGGGTAAGGTGTCAGACTTCTATGCTGGCGGCCGGGGTTCAATCCTCGGTCCCGGCAAAGATTTATCTGATTACCAAACCCTTCCTTCACCTCTGACAAGACATCTTGTGAATGTGGGGAATGCCAGGCCTCCACCGTGGTTCGGATTCCACGTTAAACTGTAGGTCCTTCATTTCATCTCACAATCACCCTACCATTACACATTAGCGTAAGTGCGTATAACCCGAATGGGTAGTAAGACGCGGTGCTAATGATAATAATAATAATTATATCAGACCATCATTTTTTCAAGTAATCGGCTTATTCTTTCTTAACGTGTTATTTAGCCTGTTGCCGTTCCTTATCAGTGATACTAATGATTAATTATTCTTTTAAATGTTATAATTCTAAAGTGCTTTGAGTAACATATTTGGCCGAGACTCATGATTTCACCATGTTCCAAATCAATTATATATTGCTGAGGTTACAATGGTGTGGGGGTAGATTAATAACATTCTGTCCATAATGTTTGAATAAATTAGCTTCGTAAAATTTGGGAGATTTACGTTGGCAGTGGAATAGCTCCAATAGCTCACTTTTCACCATCTTTCCTCATATGCAACACTGTTCGTGTGCAACAACAGCTTCATTTCAACCTTTCGTGATCCCATTGTTAGTAGCTTATTTATTTGAACGATTTGAATTATTTGAATGATACGATGAACTGTCCATTGCAATTAGGCTATTTTGATAAAGGTTGTGGATAAGTGGTTATTTCGCACACTTTTAAAAAAATTCCAAATTCATCTCATTATAATAGTCACTACTCTTTGTTTTTGACTTGAAAATAATAGATGTATTTGATACAAATTCCTGCTCTGAACAACTACGGACAATAATCCACCTCTGTCATGTACCATCATTTTTAAATGATCCTGTTTTTTCTGGGTCTTGCCAATATTTACTCACAGTATATGAGGGATTAATCCTAGTTTTATATCGATATACCACAGGATATTTTGTCCCCATATTTTTCATTTTCTCTAATTATTCTTAAATATTTAGTCCTTCACGCAATTCTTTAGTTTTTCGCCATTAATATGAGTTTTTTATTTTTACACTTTTAAACTAAAACCCATTATTTTCAATGCTGTTCTCAATGTTTCTTTGCTCACAGTAAAATTGATTTCTTCTATTAAGATTGTTAAGCATTTATTTAAATTTGGTACTTCCTTTTTAACAATGTGGAACCTCTGTATATGTCATCAAATGACACACGTCAAAATCAAAAAGAACATTTTTTCTGCTGTTGGGTTTGTGCTATTTGCCTGGAGTTAAAACTTATGTTTGTATCCCACTTGGCATACTTATTTACTTTCGAATTTTACAAATAGGAAGTTTTGATTTTCCTATAGATTCTGCTGCATCTTCTGTGACTCTTTCAATAGGGTTCTTATAGTGTCGCAATAGTTTTTCACTCTCAAAATAATCAATTTCATTTTCAATAATTTCGCGTCCTTCACTGTGAATAATTGGCTTAGCACCCTTATTTAAAGCCATTTTAAAATCACTTTATTTACCTTATGTTTAAACTTGATAAGGTATCCGTAAAGTTTGTCATAAGAGTTAAAATACAGTAAACTCATCCTACACAAAACTATTGTAAGTCATAAACTATCTAAATTATGCATCCTCTCTGTCAACTGATCGGAGTGTACACACCAGAACGTCAAGATAATGACTAATAACGTGTATAATTAATCTCCCTCTTTATTCTTCAAATAGTTAACATTATTTCCACATGCAATGTTTACAATTTCAAGTAGTTCCTCCTCGTTCTACACGTTCGTAGGTATATCAACAAGTGGAAGAAGCTCTATCGGTGGCTCTGACGGTGGATACAGGTGAATAAGGTGGTGTAAGTCCGTAAGTTTGGCGAATTATAGTCCTTTTATGGATTCCTAAAGTGTGGTGTGTGATAGTCCTGTTTTGGACATCAGAGGAGTGGTGGGTAAATTTCCTTACATGACACTGGCAACACATCCACAACGCCCCCTTTGTGGAAATTATACAAAGCACATATAATTTCACACACGTAGGAATCTTCAATTTTATCGTAAAATAGTATTTCCATAACTCTTATCATGTGGCAAGTAGAGTCACATAATTAAAAGTAGCCACTCTACTGTAGCACATTTCATACTTGGTTGGATACTTTGTAAATTATATGTATATTGTTCAAAACTACTTTGTGAATATTTTTGAATATATTCCTATTTTATATAGATATGCTCAGCAATAGTATGACCCACAAGCATTCAATTATTATAGCTTGTTCTAAGCTTGGTGAGGGTTAAGACATGTAGGATAAATTTTACTCTTGTATGCTGCTCTCTGCTAAACGTTTTGGGTGGCTTTCTGGATCAGACATGATAAATACACTGAGATGTCTCCCATCGTCTTAATTTTGTTTACGGAGTAAATAAGCAATGCTTTCCGCTGGTGTATTAATTTTTCCACAGAGTATTTTTTATCGGTTACTAGATCAAACTACTCTTGCTACTTGTCTGACGATAATCGTTGCTGCTGCCGTCTGCCAAAGACGTTTAAGGCTCACAATATTAGATGTACCAATTCTTACTCCAACAAATGAAAATGCCAGTTTCTATTTGTTAATATTAAACACGTCCTCGATGGTTAGAGTCTTAGATCAACAGGGCAAAACCCATAAAACTCACCATCTAGATACGGTATTAGGGGTCTCCCGAACTTTATATTAACATCCCTAAACTATCCACGGAGTTGATCGATGTCTATATCTCACAATCTTACCACAAATATGCAGTTCACAATGTTTACCAAATGCTGTAACTCGTTCATGGTGATCCACTCTACAAAAGCAAAACAAATGTATTATTATGTTATCAGCCTTGAACTGTTACTGCATCGATATGTTCGGCCGCCAAACCATGCCAGGGCTGATTCATAGATCATAGCTTCATAAATATTGTGACATTGCCCGTGGACTATTACTCTCTCAATATGTCGTGCAACCAAATCGTCACTTGGGTTGATTCCACGCTCTGTGGTCCTTTAACAAGCACATTCAGGAGCCCCTCCAGCAGCAGTAATCTACATGAATATTTGTCACTTTTAGCATACGTTGACAACCCGTATTGAGATATTAATTGGGGAAGGGCAGCTGACAGAGTGTAGAAGGAGCCTATTCACCCCGCAATTCTATTCTCTTGTGGGCTGACCTGTACCCTTATCGTGTAGATTTGTTTCCATTTTGGTCAAACATGCTGCCCTTGTATTCGATTTTGTCCCCCTTTCGATTAAAACACGCACACCTTTTAATCGGTTTTGCTCCCCTTTTGTTTGGACAGTCACCCCAATTGCGCAGTTTTGTTCCCCTTTTGGTTGAAGATTCCCACATTTTGATCAATTATATATCCATTTTACTCAATTTTGTTCTATTTTTTGTTGAAGATACACCCCTATTGCAAGATTTTGTTCCCCTTTTGGTCAAACATACACCCTTTTTGCATGGTTTTATTCACATTTTGATCAAATAATCACCCCTTTTATTCAGTTTCGTTCCCCTTTTGGTCAAAGATTTACTCCTATTGTGCAATTCTGTTATCCTTTTAGCCAATACGTAGCCCCTTAACCCATTCCGGTTTGGATATGTCACGCCACCAATTCAGTGTAAGATATGTGTTATCACCATTAGTATATTCCTGTATTGACATGTAGAGCCTACACTCTGGTACCATAGGTGAGTCCAGAAATAGATTATTACTTCATCAAGGTTGCAACATTGATAGAATAGAATAAATAAAATATATTCTTACGTCATTACGGTTGTGGCATTCTGCGGTCTGACCAGATCTCTCTCAGTCTATGTGTTACTTCCATTGAGAGAGGGTTCCGGGCACGCTCTCATTGGGCTAAGGTCACCAATCGATGAAATGGGGCAGCGGCTGTTTTTAAACTAAAAACACCATGTCCAGGGACTCTATCAAATGGGCCACACTGACCCAAACCATAATCCTCCCCAAACTTTCGATACAGTGGGGCAAACTACCCCACACCAATATCCTCCCGTCTACTCGAGCCAATGGGGTATCCATAAAAAGCTATGGGTACATATAATAAATAATAAGCCATTGGGGCGTTCCCCAATAAAAAAATCAAATGGGCAGAATTGAACACGATCAAAAGGGCAAATGATCTATTGAGTGGGAAAAATGTGGACAAACGCCTATTGCGCATATGCATGTTGTTTTGTAAAAAAAATAGCTTTAAAAAACTTAGCGTTAAGTTTTGAGACACAAGGTAGCTTGATAAAACAAATTTTATTTGGCATAATCACATCTTAGTTTCACTCCTTTATACGTCTATGGAATTAGAAGAGACCCCTTCCCCCTCTTTTCACACTTTGACTTTTCCATTCTATCAATGCCTTTGCCACTGCCTTTCTACTTTGTGGAGAAGTGCACCGCAGTTGGTACTTGTGACTGTAATTAACGCGCGGGCAGAGGGTCTGAGGAAGGGGGTATTAAAGTGGGAAGAGAAGGGTGAGATCGCACGTCAGGTGTCAAGTGCAGAGCGCGCAGCCCGTGGTTTCGGGGTTTTCCCCCCTGTGCGCCAAACAATGGGACCGGAATAACCTTCGCTCGGCGCCGGTAACGTGTGACAAATTATAACCGCGGAGTGAGGAAGCTGGAAAGAGAGGAGGAAATAATTGAGAGAGAAAGAGAGAGTAGAAATAAAAGGATACAGAGATAACACGTGAGCAAGATAGAAAGAAACAAAGCTAAAGGATTTCGGTAACACACAGACTGAGGGGTTTAAAGGAGGCAAATAAAGGGAGGAAAACAAAGATGAAAATAGATCCGGTGATAGGAAGGAAAGAGACAAGAAGAACAAAAGGGTATGGACAGAAAAAAATAATAATAAAAAATGTAGGTGGTGCTTGCTTTGGAAGAAACAAACAGACGTTGGTTAATGGTATGGTTGTGACATTAAAAAAAATTTCCACACCTAGTACTTTACTCATTTTCTTTTGTACACCTCTCTTTGAACATGGATGTAGTTAAAGAAGTTTGGTCCGACAATGTCATATTAGAAAAAGGGGGAAATATATAGAGAGAACTTTTGCGTAAAGCCTTTTTCCTAAAAACAAGAATAGAGGGAAATTTAAATGATAATAAAATCTGTGAAGCGAAGGCTTCTATTGTCAAGATTTTTTTAGCCAAAGATGTTATTGAAATGAGATATTTGAAAATAGGTGAAAGCGAGAACACAATCTAAGGGAAAGTTCTTCTTTTTAAAATAAATTCATACAAAAGTGGGGGAGCTATAGAGTACTGAATACTCCCTCTCGTGTTCTTTTTAAAGGCAAACTAATATAACATTTAATTAAAACTAAAATTATGGTTGTATGACTAGTGAGTGATAAAATTATAAAGTTATCCAAGAGTAATGATTGATATTCATGCACAAGTGGTTGTTTAAATATAACATATTCCATACTATAAATCAAAGTGTGTCAGCTACAACTGGCTAATTTATTGTCCTAGGATATCATGAATTATTATGTATGGGGGTATGTTCGTTTAGGAACATTAAGAGCCTATTTCAGCCTATGCAGGGTATCCTACTTGTGTAACTTATGACCTACCTCGGTGGCGTAGTTAGTTAACGCGCTAGTTTCACGTCAAATTACACTGCCTTAAAAATATGAGTGGAGCATGACCCTGGGCACGGGATGAATTCTGGATAGCGCAGTGGTAAGAGCATTGGCATACTAAGCCAAAGGTCCCGGATTCTATTCCCGTTTTCAGGTGTAATTTTTCAATTTTCAGAATATGATATCTAGATGGGGTAATCCTCACTAAAAAGCATAAATAATAGCTTTGGCTATTTGATTCATATACTGCCAAGGATGGTGGACCAAGGTTCGAATCTCACTTGTGTGAACTGGGGTGGTTTTTTCGAAATGTGTTTCCACTCTCCTTCCGCCCTTCACTTCTTTTATATTCAACCTTTCCAATTACTAACCCAGTAGCGTAGATGGTACTTAAGCGTATAACCCAAACGGGCAGTAGGACGTGGTGCTAATTATTAGTATTGTAACTTATGCAGATCAAACCATACTTCGTATCGTGTTAGAGTCTGTCATGATAGGTTTTTACCTGGATGACAGTTCAAAAATCATCGTTTAGGTTTTGGGTTGCCAACACTTGTAAATTATCACTGTTGTGTTATAACTGTTAAGTTTTTTTACTTACCAGCTATATTTTATATTTAAAATAACGTAAACTTTAAGTTTAATTATACTATCTTATTATTTTTAATAATTACTTTTTTTTCCAACTAAAACAATATTTAATCATAATTAAAAGATGTTATTCTTCGTTTTGGAAGGTTATTGACTATGTGTAATATTGTGCATACATCAATACATTTAATTTAATTTAATTTAATTTAAATTAATTTTTAAGTTGAATCAAACGATAAATATGTTTTGTGTCCGACCTCAAATAAATATATAAATAATATTGACCTAAATTACTGTGGTTAGCTATCACATTTATATATTACCATCTGTTTTCATAACAGTGATCCAAAATGATAGATGTCAGCTGTTAGCGTAGGAATATATTAAGGACTATTTCTAGTAACTTTTTGAGCTGTATCCAAGTAAACTAAGATCGTGAATGAATTATATGGTTTTCCGTTTTCTGCTTTAGAAAACAGTTGAATTGAGACCGGTCAAATTATTTTTTAAATATATTGTTTAACTTAAAATTGTTTAAACAGGTACGTTTCTAAAATGAAAAACTTATCAACTTATGATGAACACACAGAATACCTCGATACGAGAAGGTTGATGGCTTGAGCGTATTATTGTATGTATTTTCCAATTTAAATGGCTTTAAAATGGATTCCAAAGATTATTTTTTAAAAAGCAATATCAAGTAATATTGGAGCTCTTTGTTTCCCCAACCCTGTTTTCAAAGTTGAACTCTAGAAATGGGTCTGACAAATTAGAAAACCACACAATAGTTTTATACATATTAACCAGCTTCGAGGCTCGTGTGGTCAGGGCAGTTTTTTTCAAACGGTGTGTTGAGAATGGTCTGTAGTTACCGAAGGTCTCTAGTACCATACCAAAAATAAGAACAAAAAATTAGGGGTAGAATTCAAAATTTTAAATCCATTTCAAATACTATTTTTTTATATACAAAAATTATTTGAATTTTAGCTATTGAACATTAAACTCTTTCTTAATACTTTTTATTCTAATGATAAAATATGTACTTAAGAAAGTAATAGTGAGTCTTTAAAAAAAGTTTTTTGGCTTGATCAGTTTGCCACGAGTTGAAAAATGTAGAATATCACTGGTTTAAGGTGTAATTCGCTTAATAGACTGGAGAAAGTGATTGGGGTTTTAGTTATGGTTGGATATACTGAGGAGATTACTTTTATAAATGCCTTTATACTCTTCCTCCATACAATTATGGTTATAATTATTATAAATTCAACCTTATTCATCCCTAACACATTTGCAACGTTAGTACACACAAGTACAACCCTAATAAGCAAAAATATCTGGGGATTATATATATAATCACTGAATAATATTGTGAAAACATAATAAATCTAATATATTTTTTATATAGTTAATATATAAAATATATATATATTGATATATAATATATCTATTAGCTATAAGTGTATTATTATATATATATATATTTATATCTAATACATATGTAATATTATATACATATATATTATATATAATATACATTTGATATAAATATATATAATATACATATTATTTAATATATATTTAACCACTCATAACTAATACCTCTAATATATTTTATATATAGCTAATATATTAAGAATATATATTTATATTTAATATATATATTAAATATGTATTTATATTTAGTATATTTATATTAAATATAATGTATTATATATATATATATATTTATGTCAAATATATTTGAATATAATTTAGGTATATAACATTAAATACATATTAGATATAAATATATATATTAATATTTATAAAATTATATATTATCTAATATATATATATATATAAATATGTGCGCACTCGACCAACGTTCCATGGCCAATGTGGGTTTGACCTTGCTCCAAGTCAGCGGAATAAACAGCACGCTATCTACAAGCAGATTGTTTTGAGCCGGTCTCAAACTGTCTAATCACTTCCACCGCATCCTGTATTAGATATTTATGCATATATGTACGTTATATTTCATATATACTAGGTTTTAATATATACTAAGTGCTAAAGCTACCATCTACATTCTATATAGTTTCAAAAACTGTTCTCATTTTTGATTTTACCTTTAGAGACTCTATTTCAATCCTAACTCAATGTAATAGGTAGATGTCCTATTGTATATAATGTATTTCCATTCCCATTTAGTCCCATTCCCTTAACTTATATTAAATTAAAACATAACAGGCATTGGTGGGCATGTGGGCTAAGGCCTATTACTCTCTTGGGCTGGGTAAATCATTGTTTCCAGCTAGACGGGGTGTACAGAAAAATTTCCCCGAAATGGTTTTTATCTCTCCCTCCAGGGAAAAGAAAGTAGATTTCCTCTAAATTTCATTTTTTTAAATTTTGGCATCACAAGCCTAGATGGTTACTAAGACGTGGTGTACAAAATAAAATCAAGTTATGTCCTAATAAATATTTAAGTTATTTGAAAAATAAAAAAAGGAAATACTAAATCTTCTTGAAGTGCGTGTTAATTCCCCCGAAAGAATTCAATTCATTAAACTAGAGAAAATATAATTATTACTCTGACTAGTTTACGTAACCTGTTATTTTCTTGTTTACCATCGTACCAAACTATTCTCCAATATCCCCCCCCCCCTTTTTTTTCCACTCGTTTCCTATTTCCAGCAACCCAGTAATGGAATTACATGGAAAGGAACTGAATCTCTGTGCTAGCCATCTTCCCGTCTTCCCTAAGCCACAAAAGGAGACTGTATCCAAGTAATCAAAGGTAAGAGATGGACTACAAGTAGACTATGAAGGGGGTTTGGGGGGCTATAAGAGGAGTGAGAGAGTGTGTGTGTGTGTAGAGGAAAGAGGATTCAGTTCGCAGGTTACTGCCTCTTTAATTGAATGAACTCTACGGGAGTGTGTTTCGCTAATTTCATAAATGCCCCTTTGCGTTGCACCCCCTCCCTTTTACAGCAAGTCTTGGATTGAGCTTCTAGCCTCAACTCCTCCTTCCCCTCTTCCGTCACTTCCCACGAGCCTTATTCTACTCATGGAAAGAGATTGCGGGCTCCAAACCTCATCAGAAAGTGTAAGGTCTGGTGGAGGGGTAAGGAAGAGAAGGGGAGAAGGGGCCTAATGACCCACACGTATCTGAGGTTTGAAACAAAAGTGGCCAAGCAGTGCGGGTTGCTGCCAAGAAAGGGCAGAGGGGACGGGGGCTGCAATTGCATTCAAGAGAATATTTCCACAGCATCTTAACTGGTCTTGAATCTTGAGACAACTAACTGTGTTAAATATATATATATATATATATATATATATATATATATATATA